>CM059225.1:2113550-2141050 GCA_030347435.1 Clarias fuscus
TGTGTGTGGGGGGGGGGAGGGGCGTTAGGAACCCACACCTCCATACATAAAGACTGACAGGTACACAGGCCACGCCTCCTTCATTAAGACTGACAGGTACACAGGCCACAACTCCTTTATAGGGGACACAGTATATGCTTCCTTTGTTGAGAATGGCAGGCACACAGGCCACACCCCCTTTGTAGAGACTGACAGGTACACAGGCAACACCTCCATACTTTAAGCCTGACAGATACACAGACCACAGCCTCCTTTTATAGAGACTGACAGGTACACAGGCCACGCCTCCTTTATAAGGACTGACAGGTACACAGGCCACACCTACTTTATAGAGACTGACAGGTACACAGGCCACGCCTCCTTTATAAAGACTGACAGGTACACAGGCCACGCCTCCTTTATAAAGACTGACAGGTACACAGGTCACGCCCTCTTCATAAAGACTGACAGGTACACAGGCCGCACCTACTTTATAGAGACTGACAGGTACACAGGTCACGCCTCCTTTATAAAGACTGACAGGTACACAGGTCACGCCCCTTTTATTGAGACTGACAGGAACACAGGTCACACCCTCTTTATAAAGACTGACAGGTACACAGGCCGCACCTACTTTATTGAAACTGACAAGTACACAGGCCACGCCCCTTTCATTGAGACTCACAGGTAAACAGGCCCCGCCTCCTTTATTGAGACTGACAGATGCACAGGCCACGCCCCTTTTATTGAGACTCACAGGTAAACAGGTCACGCCCCCTTTATAGAGACTGACAGGTACACAGGTCACGCCCCCTTTATAAAGACTGACAGATACACAGACCACGCCCCCTTTATAAAGACTGACAGGTAGACAGACCACGCCCCCTTTATTGAATGATGTCCTTAAATGATTCAGTTGTGAACTGATTGATCTGAGTGAGTAACAGTGAATCATATCCAACTCCAAAGCACTAGCTTACATTCCTTAAGGATCAAGTGTGTGTGTATGTGTGTGTGTGTGTGTGTGTGATTTACTTGTTTACAGCTCGTTCACACATGGCTGACTCGGGTCTACAGCTCCAGGGCCGTGAGATCTCTGCCAGTGATTCTATAAGACGCGGCGTGTGGGAGCATTTCGTCATGACCTGCGCTGTCACGCGGTGAACTGAATTATGGGATACCTCCGGTGCTGCATTTAAACCTGTCCATGGTTAAAGTATAAGGAAGGCGGTTGTCCTTGGGAGCGCTAACGCTAGTCAGGAATTCGGCGGGGTATACTCGGGTGGTGTGTGCGCTACGATATGAAACTAGCTAGTGTATATCTGTATGAGTATGCTAGTCCGGTTCTCGCCGCGCACCTTGTTTTTGTGTGTCGCCGTGACACGCGGAGCTTCATCTGCAGAGTAATTTATGCCGGTCAGGCTCTCACGCTGTCTACACCCTGATTATAATCTGGCTAAAAAGCTTAGCTAATTGCTAGCATTGTTCTAGGAACAGGGTGAGGACGCAGCACGCTAATCATCTCCACTCGTTCTCTTCAGTCCATCAGATACAGCACGCTACCGCGGAGCCGGAAAGAAAAAAAAAAACTGTAAGATATTGTCTGGATAATAAGCAGCGCCGTTATAGACGGATGAGTTAATAACGAGAGAGAGAGGGAGAGAGAGAGAGAGAGAGAGGGATAGAGAGAGGGAGTAGGTAAATGAAACAAAAGAACGACAGAACAGATTCAATACAGGAAATGGATTCACTGAGAACCTGTAACTACAGGGAGAACCTCTGGAGGAACATCTGGAAGAGGAAGAAGGGAAGAATGAGAAGGAAAGGATTAAGAAAATGAAAAATATCAAATAATTGGTAAAAGAGAGAGAAGGAGAGAAGGATTTAAACACAAGGGAAACTGACTGAGAAGAGAGAGAGAGAGAGAGAGAGAGAGAGAGATGAAATGGAGGGAGGATTGAAGGATGATAAAGATAAAATTGAGGGAAAAGAGAAAACTTGTTGAGTCAGAAACAGAGCTTAAGAGAGAAAGCGAGAGAGTGATGTAGCGAGAGAGAGAGAGAGAGAGAGAGAGAGAGAGAGCGATGATACTAATTGGAAATGAAAGCATGAAAGAGATTTTGTCTAAAGGGAACTGTGGTTCTGTGCAGCTCTCTCTCTCTCTCTCTCTCTCTCTCTCTCTGTTTATTATTCGCTCTCTCATTGTTCCTGCACCCTGAGCGGCTCCCTGATGGTTCTCTAAAGGGTTCCACACAGAACCTCTCAGAGGAACACACAGAAGAGGCTTCAGGAAAAGATGAGGGGATAAAAGAGAACTCAGGAAGAGGCAGAGTCAGGAGATGAAAAATGAAAAACAAGGAAGGACAAAAAAAAAAAACCCTAGGCAAAAAGGGGAAACAAGGAAGAGATAAAGTGAGGGGAAGAAAAGAGGGGAAACAGTAAGAGATGAAGGATTGCATGTGTGTGATGGACAAAGATAAACGAGGAGAAAAGAAATAGAATAGAAAAACACTAAGAAAGAGATAAAGTGAGACAGGGAGGATTAAAGAGACAGAGAAGCAGAGAGAGAGAGAGAGAGAAAGAGAGAGGAAAAACGAGATAGAGAGAGAGAGAGAGACAGCAGGGGAAATATGTATATAAATAAAAAGATAAAAAGAAATACAGCGCACACACAAATACAGAGAGAGAAAGATATGAATTAAGAGACAGAGAGAGAGAGAGAGAGATGTAGTTGAAGAGACACAAACAGGTATAATCAGTGACAGAAAAAAAGTCAGACAGACAGGCATAGTGAGAGAGAGAATGAGAGAAAGACAGGTGCTCTGAAGCAGGTGTAGTCAGAGACAGACAGACAGGTGTAGTGAGGGAGAGAGAGATACAGGTGAGGTTACTCAGGTGTGATCAGAGTTGGACAGACAGGTGTAGTCAGACAGAGAGACATCTCGCTGCGTTCTGCAGGTAACCATGGCGATGGTAAGGAGTTTGGTATTCTGGGATGTAGTTATAACGTACAGTGACAGCGCTGACAGACGGGTCGTAGCACCGAGGGCTTCCATGAGCCTGATCTCCGCCTGGAGCCATTTCCTGCTCGCTCACTTTCTGTTTATTAACAAGAGACACGTGACCCTTCAGACCTGTTTACCGAGAACTTCGTGTTGCATGATCAGAAGCAAGATAAGCGACACGTGATGGACGTGGGCTTTTGCTGACTTTTCAGGAATCCAGAGACAAGCTTGGAGGGTTCTGCTCCTCCGGTTCTCACAGACGTCCGTTTTGTCTTCTGCACCGCTCTGACGTGGCGTTTGATCTCCACAGTAATGTGCACCGTGTCTTTTGTGACAGTGTCAAGGTCGGCTCTGTGCAGAGACCTGACGCTTTTTATCCGTGACGTACAAGAACCTGAGAGAAACGAACTGCAAGGTTAGGGGTTTTCTTCAAGGGGACTGCAAAGAATGTGAAGTGTCTGCTGATCTTCATGAAGGAAAGGATACAGGAGAGGATATGACTTGCTTCATGGAATGAAGGAGTACAAGGGGTTAAAAAGGTCCTTCACGGGTGCTTTACACAAACTGATTCTACTTGGGATATAGGACTCTGTGGATAACATTTATGCTTGGAAACCACAAAGGATACGCCGAAAAATTCACGGAGATCCAATTGAATGATATCAGGTTCTTTAATGGTTCCTTAAAGAAATAGCTTCCAAAAAGCATTCTACTCAGAACCAGAAAGGTCCTTCATCTGGTGTAGGTTTGTCCTTAAAATGTTTCAGCTGTTTTTTTTATTCTTCTTCTCAATGGAACATACAAAGAAACCATATGTGTTCAACATGCAGTATCCTAAAACAGGGGTAGGTTCTCTCAAGGAACTGAGATGGAACCAAAGGAGGTTGTAAAAAAGGGTTCCTCAAGAGTTCATTAGAAATTTAGCTTCCAAAAAACAGTTCTAGATATAACATTTAAGGGTTGTTTTCCCCAAAAGTCTTAAGGCAAGGCATCTTCAGCACCAGTCCTGTGTCCAGCACAGTTTGGTGATTCTTCTGTTCAAACCAAATTGATTCATCTCAATTTGTTGATTACCTCTGTTGATATCTGTTGATCTGTCGGGTAATTACAAACTGTGCTGGACGCCACTGGCCATCCAGGACTGGAGTTGAAGATTGCTTTCTTAAGGAAAGTTCTACATGTTCTAAGAGTGTATAACCTATTGTACAAAGGAGCAGGTTCTGCCACAGAAACTTTGAGCACAGTTCTTTCTGAAAGATGCCTTAAATGGGAGAATACAAAATGTATGCAAAGTGTAAGATTATTCAGTGGAACCAAAGCAGAGATGACTGAATCATGGTTCTCGAGGGGTTCTAGGTTTTATTGGCAAATTAACAATTCTGTTGTTTTTTTTTTTTTTTTGGGGGGGGGGGGGGGGGGGGGTCTGGTCTCCAGTGGGACAACAAAATGATGCAAAAATGATTTCATTGAGTTCTAAGTGGATTAGTAGGCATGTTGTACTGACCATTATAAAGGACAGATTTTTTTCCCCCCCATTTTGAAATGAAGGAAATCAAAGCAACCTCCATGAAGGACACCGCAATCATAAATCACAATCCCTTTTATGGAACTATGCCACAATCACAATCATGTCTTTTATGGAACCGAGGAACAAGAGCAGGTTTGAGTGATGTTCATAAAATAAAAGATGGCTATGGAACACCATAAAATAAACCTCAATACCCAAGAGAACTTTTAATAAAATGTTTTTTTTCTTCTTCTTCACAAATAGACAGCTGCTATATCCATATCTCTAAAACGCTTCATCATGCATGCTCGTGTTTTTATAGTCTGTTTTTATATCTCATCGTCTTTCCATCATGACGGCCGTGGTGGTGAATGGAGCAGTGTTCCCGTTTCCACCCGTAGCATGGAAGGCTTTCAGTCGAGCGTCAGGAAGTGGAGTAGGAGCTTGGAAGGACTTTTGAGAGATGATGTGTGACAGATAGTAGGTACAATTAGATGGCTCTTGAACAGATTGTATTTATTTATTTATTTATTTATCAGGTTTATACCCTTTCGATTAGCCAAGCCTGAGGTTTTATGGATGATGAAACCAAAAAAGACTGAGTTTCTCTTTCTGAGCTCCTGTTTCCACGCTTGTTTTAACACCTAGTCATTGTCAAGATCTTGGATGGTACTCGATAACTCTATGATTAGATGTAGAAAGAAAGTTTGCTGTACTGCATGACTTCCTGAAAAGCTTTCCACCAACCGAGCTAAAAAGTCAGTCCAAGGTTTTACAGTTGTTCCTCATGCTCATGTGCATACTTTGGCAATCGTCACTCGGAGACACCAGGGGACTCCCACTACAGTAGGTGTACACTTTGGATGGGGTGCCATTCTATTGCAGGGCACAACAGCATTCATATACACATTCACGAGCAAATTAGCCTACTCTGCATGTTTCTGGATCTGGAGGAAACCTGGAGAACCTGGAGGAAACCCACCAAGCAGGGGTAGAACATGCGCGCGCACACAGGTGGGAATCAAACCCTTGACCCTGGAGGCGCGAGACAGCAGTACGCCACTCTCGATTAACCACAAATACCTCAGCAGGAATTTCTGGCTGTCAAAACACTGTGATGATGTTTATTTGTTAACGTTACCGACCTACAAGAATGTTATAGAAACTTCTTCAAAACAATATTCCCAACAATACTGAATCGATGGCCTAAGCGTGATTGCGCTCCAGTCAGTTTGGTCAGTTTAAGTGCTGCAAGTTCACCACTGGACCACTAGGGGGCATGATGTTGAGGCTAGTTATACTGTAAATGCCTCTATGGTATATAACAACGAGAGCCATAAACACTGTATAACAGTAGAGCAATTCGGGATCGAAGATTCACCATATGGTAATATTTCTTGCAGCGATTCTAGCATGAAGGCCTGATTCACACAGTCTCCTCTTAACAGTTGTTCTAGAGATGTGTCTGCTGCTAGAACTCTGTGTGGCATTGACCTGCTCTCTGATCTGAGCTGCTGTTAACCTGTGATTTCTGAGGCTGGTGACTCGGATGAACTTATCCTCCGCAGCAGAGGCGACTCTCGGTCTTCCTTTCCTGGGCCGGTCCGCATGTCAGCCGGTTTCTTCGTAGCGCTCGATGGTTTTTGTGACTGCACTCGGGGACACTTTCAAAATTTTCCCAAATTTTTCGAACTGACTGACCTTCATTTCTTAAAGTAATGATGGCCGCTCGTTTTTCTTTACTTAGCTGCTTTTTTCTTGCCATAATACAAATTCAACCTCTTTGAATGAGAAGGTGTGTCCAAACTTTTGGTCTGTGATGTATGAAGGCATGCATGAGCATTGCTCTCGACTTTTTTTCCCGAAATATCAATAATATTAGTCGTAGAATAGAGAAAAATGTACTTCTTTATTATGTATTTGTCAGTGTGATTGCAAACATATCGGAGAGGAAAAAATAAGCAAGTGTGCCCGAGTACGGAGAGCAAAAATAATGTGTATGCTGGCCAGCGGGGGAAGTGGGATGGGCGGAGCAATCGCGGCCAGGCACGGCACAAACCAGCCGAGCCTAATCTGAGGGACGTGAGGGGACGCTCTTGTCCACATCAGGAATTCTAAACCCTGTTAGACACTTCAGGGAGCGCGGTTGTGGTCGGACGTTGTCCAGACGGATGTTAAACGACATTAATGTTACAATTCCGTTGTTTTGAGGTTCTTGAAGTGGTCCCAACTTTTAAAAACAACGGCGAACACCATCACAATGTTGGGTAAAACCAAATTTCGCTCCGATGTCCGGGTTCCTGCTCAGACAGCTAGCTAGCGTTAGCGAAAAGATGCTAAGCGTTTAAGCTGCTATTTCACAATTTACAGTGAATATGAAATACCATGTAAACAACAAAACAACAACGGACTCCATGCTAGCGGTACATGGTCCTCAGTGATGTGCTAATGTCAGGTAACGTCACCAGCACAGTGTAGAGTCCTCAGTCTCCAGCCTCGTTCTGGACAAACCAAAACTTGAAACACAAACCGACACCAAGAAAGAATAAATAAATAGTCGGATCAAAAGGTTCCACCCCGTTTTGATCTTGACTGTGAGCGAAACTCTCACCCCGCGTCCCTGCATATTGCATTACTGTAAATGTTTACACACAGAAGCGGTTCTGATTGCTCCGAGGAGAGTAAATTAGGACGGATAATGTGTTTGAGAATGCGATGCGGTTACAGTTATTTGTCCCTCGTCTCCGTCGTCGCCGTTTGAAATTAATTTACTTCACGAGAGAGAGAGGAATGATTAAAAACACAAAAGGCACAGCGTTAGTCATCGGGCCGCCCGAGTCATCCTCTTAGATTGCGTATTACACGTGTGTTATATATTCTATTGCTTTATTTCTCTTTAGGAAAATGAATGTTTCTTTCTTTCTTTCTTTCTTTTTTGTTTCCTAGTGATGATTTTCTCCAGTTGAAAAATTGTAGTGAAAGGAATTTACACAATGTGTGTCACATTTTGGGGAATATCATAAGCTGTGTGTGTGTGTGTGTGTGTGTGTGTGTGTGTTTATTTTCATATTAACATCAGTTGGTTTAAAAAAAACAACAAAAAAAACGGTCTTTCCGTGATGCGCCGTGTGTCCCCGCCCCATGTGAACACTTTTCCAGGCGTTTCTGTTTTTTCTTGGTTTACATGACAAGCTGTTATTTTGTCTTATTAACCTCAATACACACACACACACACACGCACACTGGCGTTTATTTGTCTCTCCGGAGAGCCGGTGTGTGGAGCTGGAGTGTGTCCTTCAGACGAAGAGGTTTGAAGCATGTCTGACTAGAGACAGCTGGAGTCTCCGTCGAGACAGGAAGAGTGTGTGATGGAGTGTGTGATGGAGTGTGTCCCGGTGTTACAGGATCGTATTAAGCACCTCCTCGCTGATGTCCTTTCAAGACGTCTGGAAGTCACCTGCATGTCACGGGTGAACGAAACACGGCTGGACGGATTGCCGACTTTCCGGCCGGCCGTTGTTGGACACTCACCTTCCGCCTTCCATCCCATGTGTGTTCATCTTGTTCGTCTGGGAAGAATTAAAGATTTGCACAGGATTTATAAACGTTTGTAAAGGTTAATGTATAATAATGTCTAATCCTCCTCTGAGCCTGGAGCAGCTTGATTTCTCTCTGGTTGTTGTAGTAACCATTTCCGACCACTAGGGTCAATCATAGTTTTGCGTAACATTTCTGAATGATGCTCATAATAATTATAATAACAATGATAATGGACGTTTAAAAGGTATCATTTTAAACTCTGAAGGTTTAATTTTACACGCTTGCAAGAACAATTTATGAAGAAATCCAGCTTATTCTTTTAAGCCACTTGCCCGGGCTCATGTTTGTACATTTGCTCGCTAAGAATAATGAAACTATTACATTTTTTAAGCTCGCGCTTCTGTAAGCGACAAGGTTACCTGTCCGGTCCACGGCTTCTCCCCTGAGCATGGGGCAGCATGATACCTGCCGCAGTGGGCCTGCATTTGTGTTTGACTGCTGCAGTTCACATACTTGACCACTAGGGGCAATCAAAATAAATACTCCTAGTTATACTTATATATAGTTGCATTTTATATTAACGTTATATCATTCAGAACTCATTGTATCTTACTTGGTTCCTGTCCGAGTCTAGATCAAAGCAGTTTCAATGTGCTCTAAAACTGACAATCACCTCAGTGTGTGTGTGTGTGTGTGTGTGTGTGTGTGTGTGTGTGTGTCCACATGTTTGGTCGTTTGCAGATGATCTATCTGTCCCATGGCGCTGAAGTGCTCCTTGATAAATGCATTACTTCACTTACTGTTAGATACACAGCCATCACACACACACACACACACACACACACACACACACACACACACACACACACACACACACACACACACACATCTCTCTCTCTCTGTCTCCTTCTCCCTCTTTCTGTGCTCTTCCATATTGTGAATGTCTAAGTGCTAGTTGGCATTTACTCTCAGTCCTGAATTAAATTTCCTTCACTACAATGCTCTCTCTCTCTCTCTCTCTCTCACACACACACACACACACAGTTATTAAATCAGCATTTCTACCATAAAATATAAAAATGCTGCTCGTTGTGTTGCCGATAAACGTCCACATGGACATCATTCACACTGTGATGTTCCCTGTGAGGAATGTGAGGATTGTGTTTGTGGAAGGTTTCCGTAAGGAGTCTCCAGTGTCAGCGCTCTGTACCAGCCGGAGGAAACGCTGGAAACACTATTCAGGAGCTTTAAACAGTTTGAATGCTTCGTGGATTGTGCGTAATGGAAACGATTGCGGTCCCGAGAGGCCGGCGTCTCAGACGTCCAAGCGCTCTGGTGTAAGCGCATTAGTGTAGCAGAGGATTATATACAGTAAATAAGTGGAATTGAACCGTCGTAGTATAACCCCGCTGAGTCTGCGCTGTGCCGTGTGTTAGGGCTCCATGATGGAGGAATGTACTGTAGGGTGACAGGGGTGCGTTTAATTTCGGGCACGGCGATGTACTTAGCGGGATGCTTTCCTGCGGATGCTTGAGATTACATTATCGTCTCCTGTTCTGCTTCTTCGCTTGTTTTTCCGTCTCCGTTTCATTTTCGAACCGCAGCTCAGATTGCGTCTGCAGTCTGTGTTTGATCTGATGCGTCTGATCCGCCGCCTCAGGTGGCTTCTCCTTCCTCCTCCAGACTTATTGCTTCTTGCGGGATATATATATATTTTTTTTGCTGGTTGTTTTTTCCCTTGGGTTGTGTTCCAAAACCAGCTCCGCTTTCCCCTCGAGAGTCTGCGTTGAGTCGACACGTCGTGAATTCGAATCAAGTCTCAATTGAGTCGAAACCGACATCAGACTTTAATCTCCTGCAGTGTTATGGAGACGGCCATCTAGCTAGCTAATTAGATTTCGAAAGAACGCCTGTGTGTAGATGCCGCCGGCCGCGGCGACGCAGTCTGGGTCGAGTCGCGTTGCGTCGCACCGCTGTCGAGTTCCCTCAGGAACCCAGAGTCGCACCTGTCACACGACAGAGTGGATAATTGCTTCCTCATCCCGAAAGTTACACAACAAGGACGCCGGAGGTTTTACAAATCGCTCTGAGATACAGGGAGAGCAAGCCACGCCCCCCCCATCGGAGGTCCTATGCTTCTCCGGAATTAAGCTGTGAGAAAAGGAAGCGATAGCAGGCAGGTAGAACCAGGACACGGAGACGTTCACGCTTCAGTCAACATGACTCATTTGTCCTCGATTCCTAGCGTCGCCTCTCAGAGGAAGCGATGAAACGATGCGTGGAAAGGGCTGGAGAATGAAAGCGCTCGCAAAATAGTAATAAAGCCCCGTTTCCTGTTGGCATGTCTCTGATCAGCGAGAAACACGTCGCTCAACGCTGTTCGGGATCCGTCAGTGCTCCAACTACAAAAAAACACCAAACAAAACAAAACAACGCACCCACATTTAGCGAAAAAAAAAAAAGTAACTTTTTCAAATCCAGTAAACGTTTGAGTTGAAAACCGACCACTTTCTCTCCCGTCTCGTCGCTCTTTTCCCTCTCGTCTCCTCTCCTCATCCGTCCGACTCCCACCTGCCGAGCGCCACGAGGGAGGTGTGTTAGGAGAGAAAGAACCAACCCAGGGAAGAAAAGAACAGATTTCTCACTCCTGTCTGTCAGTGACAGCAAGACAAGTGGCTTTTTTTTTTTTTTTTTTTTTAAAGATAAGAACAGTCAGTCTTTCTCGCCATGTCTCTTTATCTCTTTGATTTTTCTCGCTCTGTCCCTGCATGCCTCAGCGATTCTGTTTGTTGATGTATTTTCTTTTTGAGAGACGAACTCGGGGGGGGGGGGTTGGGACGTGGATGTGACGAAGACATCTTGTCTTTTATTTCTTTATTTATTTTTGAAAATCACGCCTCCGTGTTGTCCCGTTTTTCGTTTTTAGCTCCGCCCTCGAGAAACAGGAAAATGAACGATGAAAGGAAAGAAAACAAGGTAGACACGGTGAAAGGGACAAGACGCACATATTGGGGACTCGAGGATACATTTTCCTCTCATTTACTAAACAGGGATTTAGGAATCAGTGAAACGACGAGGATGAGTCCAGTTCGCCTTGACACAGCCCTCGCAAACATACACACCAGTTTGCTTCTCATCTTCGCCTCCTTCAGCAGGGACGATCCCCTAAACCAGGCTGTAATTGCTCTGGATCAGGCCATGATTCATTTATAACGCACTTCTGTCACATCCAAGGTCACGGAAATGACAACAATAAATGTCTCACACACGGCGACTGAGGTCTGGGGCTCCTCTGAAGATGGTACCAAGGGCACAAATCCGATGAAACAACGAGTAAGAAAACAAAGTCCAGCAACAAGAAGTAGGAGAAGAGTGGAAGAAAATGTCAGAAACTCCAAGTAAAGACTGAGCCAACACGTCTCCGGATTCTAAAGGGTGAGACATGTCCATGGTGTCCAGGCTGAAGTTTGTCATGTCATATAATAACACTGACATATTACTTATGATCTCATCTTTCGCCCTTCAGTAATCTCCTGGTGGTCAGCTCTCACATGAGTCATAATGTTCACGCACACTCTCCTAAACAGCAGGGGGCAGAATTCAGCTAGACGAATAGGACGTGGAAGTTAATCTTCACCTAACGTTTTTGATATTTTCATTGAAGCATTGATGATGTCACATTCTACACACTCGCCCACGTCTAGGCTTGGTATCTGATTCAAACCATGCTGATCCGTGCCTGTTTTCAGATTACGCAAACATACCGGGCTTTGGGATACTCTGGACTATGGCCTTTGGAGGTCCAATGAAAACCATCTAATACACAGAATACCTCATTCGGGAATTTCAGAAGCAAGGTGCACCCTCCAGTTCTGAAAAACGAGCCCAACACGCAAGTACCAGAACACACAGTTCCTTGATTGACCACTAGGAGGCTGTCTGCCAATGAGAGTCAATCCCATAGACTCCCATGTTAAAGTGTCCAAACTTACAACATGTTTACAATCAATTAATTGTCAAAGTTTAAATAAATTAGACTCAAATCTGAACATACTGAGGAATCGCGGATGAATCTACATCGTATTTACTAAACGAGGATTTACGAATCGATGCAAACAATGAGGCATCAAATCTCCATTCATCCATTCGCTCTTTGTGACTCATCCTCCCGCCTCCGAGTGAGTCCAACAAGGAAGTACCAAATGCGCAGTTCCTTGAATGACCACTAAGACCACTGGCTCCAAAAAGTGAGTCATTCCCCATAGAGCCCCATAAACCTACGGGTGACGTCGCAGAGGGTTTGTCCAGCCAGAAGCCCATGGACAAACCAAGAGTGAGTTCCTGAGAGGGTTCGTTGAGGAGATTCTGTATCCTGCCCGATGGGGTTTAAACCCGAGCCGCGCATGATCGAGCCGGGATCACATGACCGACGTCGAGGTGGAGGTGAATCCAGGTAGCGCATTTACGAGCATACGCGATGCGATGACAAAGCAGGACATTTTGATGTCGGGGGAGGGGCAAACGTGCTGTGGAAAGCCTAGAGTAAGCAAGTATTTGTGTGTATTTGAAATATTTAAATATATGCAAACCTATGAATATGAATATGCATAAGACGAGTGTTAAGGTTAAGGTAGACTCATATGATGAATCGTTCGCTGAGTCTAATCCAAAACGCACACACACACACACACACACACACACACACACACACACACACGCGCGCAGGCTCTTACTCAACACAAAACACACTCTACATCAGCAGTATTTCAGGGGCCTGTTAGCTTTCTTGCTCCTCTTTTTTTTCCTTTTCTCTCCCTCTCTCTCTCTCTCTTCCCTACATCCATCCAACCCCCAGTACACCTCAATACTAATTTCCTGCAATAGCGAAATATCAAACCTGGGAAGGTCAAATCAAGGTCATTTCGCTAGGGTTAGTGTTGTGGAACGTACATCATCAGCCCCGCCCCCTTGATCTCACTTTCTGTTCTGTTGCGTTATCAGCTTCGTCCAGATTCTTTTTCAGCGAGTCAAAAAGCGCGCCTCACTTCAGTTGAGTGACGTTTAACAGAGAGAGTGTGTATCGAGCTATTAATGATGAACGGCTGTCAGAGATTGGTGGCAACGTGGGCGGAGCCTATAAACCACAACGAACGTTGTGCGTGTTGCGTTTGTTTTTTTCGACGCCATCGCTTTACTCTCTCCACTTCGGGCTCTAGCTATTTCAAAGCCACAATTCCACAATTCTTTCTTTGAAGTCTTCTTTTTCTTCCTTTCTTCCCTCCGGACCGCCGAAATCAGCGGTTGGCTCATGTTATGAAAAAGAGATGATTATTTAATACTTAGGAAGTGGCTTTGAGAGGAAATGGGAAATAGAGCTCCATTTTACAGAGTTAACTCGATTCCTGGTGTGTGTGTGTGTGTGTGTGTGTGTGTGTGTGTGTGTGTGTGTATGTGTGTGTGTTAGAGATTAAACAGTAGCAGAATGAAAGCCTCCCTCTCCCACCCTGTCTCTCTACAGTATCTCTCTCCTTTTTTACTTGTTTGAATTCAAAGTAAACTCTATTTATACTGCGAATCCGAGTTATTCTTTCCCTTCTCACACTTTCCTCTTGTGTGTTTAGTTTCATTTTCCGCTCAGGCGACCTTGCAGCACGGATACACGTTTTACAGTATGAACATTTAAACAATAGTGATGACACATTAAGCTCAAATCAAGTCAAAAGGAATTCTAATTAATAGAAAGATTCCAATGAAAAACCTGTGCGATTCATTCATTCATTCATTTACTTCATACATTTCCTGTTTAAAAAAAAAACAAAAAAAAAAAACACTCCTGCTAGCATTTGTAAATCGCTAGCTTAAGCACTTAAAGAGAATACGCAAACGCTGTTGAGCTCCGGTTCTGAAAAAGGAGTCTAACATGGAAGAGCTGAAACGTGCAGTTCCTCGAATGACCACTGGGGGCTGGCTCCAAAAGTGAGTCAATGTTATACGCACTCACTCATTGTCTATGCAGCTTTATAATGAGTGCAGGTTCGTGGGAGCCCTGAAGCCTATCCCAGGAGACTTTTTACAGAATCTGCCAAGAAAAATCTTCGCTTATTTGAGGTTTCTGACGTCTTGTTTGTTTTGACACCTTGTCACGTGACCGTTGCATTTACGTACCCATTAATATTCATTAGCGTCTGCCAAAGTTGGGCGTGTATGCAGGATCAGCCTTGTTTGTGTTCAATTATTTCAGTGTTTCTCCACTATACTATCTGCTATAGAGACTTTATTTTATTTTTTTTCTCTTCATTTTAACACACATTCTAACACATTTTGAGAACCATTGACATGATTGTAGAAGTTGACTTGAGACAGCATGTAGGGACCGAGTGACCGAGTTCAATCCAACGCTAAGTAATATTAACAAGTAAATTAATGTTGTCCACCTTAGCATTTTAGCAAAGCTAAAACTAAAATAGCTAACTAGCGGTAACTGATGTAAGTAGTTTGTCTCAACCGACAACCAGGCTCCTGAGATTTAGGCGGAGTCAGCTCCTGCCAAGATTCAGGCAAGTTCCCACTGCTCAAAACCTTTCTACAGAAAACCAACAGGTGGCGTCACTGAGATCTGTCAGTTTGTGGCTAACTAGCAGGCTGATGAACCAGTGTTATTAAGTAACATGCTAGCGATGAGAAGTACTGTTTAGATTAACGCTAATGCTAATGTCACTGAAAGCGAGAAAGGCTTATCGACCTTCGCTAATTCTGCTCCTTAATTAGCGCTTTTCCAATCAATTTGTTCTTACTGAATCAGCAAAATAACCTCAATTAGCAATAGAAAATTAGCAAAATTTTTCAGGAACTTGAAGAATTCAATTCGGGAAAAAAAAAAAAAAACATTAGCAGGAACACATTTTTTGTGTACAGATTTATCCTGGCCTGCTTTACTAGCTTGCTAATTAGCATCTGGCTGATTAGCGCGGTCCGACCAATAAAAGCTCAAATGAAATGGTTTGTTTGTTAAAACATTTCAGCTTGTTAAGATTTCTAACAGCTTGTCTGCAAAGGCCCCTGGTAACTTCTGTTCCTGAAGTGTACATTAATGGCGCGCGGAAGCCCGTTGTGTTTCACCTGAGCTGAAGGAAACAATCGAGCGGCCGCTAAAAGATGTCGGTTAAGACAGAGTGAGGGAGCGTTCAGGGCGCGTTAGGAGTCCAAACCAAACGCTTCCATCAACCTTCGCTTCCATCAAAAGCTTCCTGACGTAATTCTGGTGAAAAAGTGACGCCGCAGTACATTTCTCTCCGCGTTCGGTCCCCAGGGCCACGCCAGCGTGGAGGCGTGTGTGTGTGTGTGTGTGTATATTTTTCAATTTCCCAATATTGCAGCCTGCATTTTTTCCTATCTCAGCGTGGGGAAAGTGCTGCGTTCGGAGTGTGTGATTATGAAGCAGAGTGAGAGGTGCGTCTGCTGCCTCTCTGCTAACGTAACAACCCCGTCCTCGTGGAGTGGGAAAAAATAATAACAAAGGCCTCTCTCTGAGAACGAGACGGAGGGAAATTGAATCGAGTAAACGTCCTTCCTCCATCAGCACCTCAAAGTGGATGCGCTCACGCTGCTTATCTCTCGCTCTTCTCTCTCCGTCTCTTTTCCTCACACTTTGCTTTCTTTATTGGACTGGGTTTTTTTTTTCTCCCGCTTTTTATTTGTCACTTTCTCTGCTTTATCTTGACGTTTCCATCCTCAACCTTTTTTCCGTCTCTTTCATTTTGTCTCGCCATCATTCTCTTAATGTCTCTCTCATGTATCTCTCTCTCTCTTTGGCTTTTTCTTTCTGTCTAATGATTTGAGAAAATAAGAAACTCCGAACTATATTGTTGGAAGCTATTGACTACAAATCTTGGCCCCTAGAGGATTAAGGACGTCTGGAAATGAGCGACTAACTGGAACAAGCTCAGGAACTGAGGAATTCGGAAACTTTTTTCGTGCCTAAAACATCTTGAGTCTTGTTCCTTAAGGAAGTATTTAAACCTGCACGCTGTGCATGGAATCCGTTCCACCAGAGCTTCTTCAACACCTCGAGCAACACCTTTTGCGGAGACCTGGAGCATTCCTCACCCGTGAAAATCCAATGGATGTCTGTAAAGATCAAGAGACTTACCAGAGATTTCATTCTTGACTGAAGTGACATTTTTTCACCACAGATCTTACAGCTGACGAAACCGAGCCTTGCACCTAGCAAAGCATGTGATTCCCCCGTTACACCAAGCTATTGTTGCTCTTTGGTTCTCAGCATGCGCTAGGTTTCATCAGAAAACCTCCTCAAGACGATGTGATGTGTACGCAAACACCAAACCACCATCTGCTAGGGCTCAGCGTCGAACTCTTACAATAATCTTCAGCATTCACGAGTTCAGGTAAGCGACTAACTCTCTGCTTAAGTCAAGATTATCACCCTGTATCGTCATCAGGAAGACTCTGTAAATATTCACGTGATGAGAGATACTTCTCAGATACTTCTGGAAAGTGGAATAGGAGAGTCGTTTGAGACGATGGAGCACAACGGAGGTCATGGGCGATGGGGTACTCCTGCAAGTCCTGGATCCTCAAACAGGGATACAATAAAATACAACCACACACTCAATATGGATCCTCCCATATTTGTCCTTTCCTGGATTTCAGTTCCCAGCATGCACTTCACAGTCACATCGTCCTGTTCCTCTTCACCTGCACCACGTTCTATAGACATCGGTTTGTCCATTTAAAGACCATGTTTAAGTTGGTTTGCTGTTGTTCTCTCCGTTATCTTCACTGTTCATGTTGTCTTTACCACTGTCAGCATTAGCATTAGCCTTAGCCTAAAGTTAGCCATTAGTCATACTCTGGCATACACCCACACTATGATCTTAAAAGATTCTGAAAAGACCAGGACTGACTGGCTCCCGTGGATTTCTTATGACGACTCAAAAATGGTGCCATGTGAGGGATCGTACACCACGTGACATGTAACTTCAACCGAGGCCTGAACCAAACGTACCAAACTCTCACGACAACTCCCTTAGGAATTTAGAATTTTGGTGAGTTGTGGATTGAGAAAGGAATGAGGTGAAGAGGCAAGGAAACCAGCCAAGGAACTTGGGGTTTAAGAAACGACAATGCAGGAACTACTGTGTTAATAACCATGGAGCTCTGAAAGAGAAAGTAAGAACGTGGGGAACTCAGGAGGTAATGATGTGAGGAACAACTGAGTATCATATCAGGAAGATTGAAGGAACTAAAACGTTCATTACTGACTGTAGAACCTGTGCATTAAGTACGAGGAACTCTGAAACAAAGAGACCTATAAACAAATAAAGATCTGAGGAATGGCGATGTCGAGAACCCAGGAACCGCTGGAGCAACGGAGACTGAAAGAACTCAAAATAATGAGATTCAGGAAAACTATACGTCTACTGAACATAACCAAAGAAAATCAAGAACTTGTGGATTTGGGCCACCAAATCTAGGAGGTACACATAATACACTTACGGTGTGTGGAGTTAAAGTCACATGATTGATGTCTGTTGCTTGAGAACTTGAAAACATGGTTTTATCATCAATGTCAAAAGTCTTACACAAAATGGAGCCAAAAAAAACAAAAAACAAAAAAACAGATGAAGGCGCGATTACGGATGGTTGTCAAATCACGACGAGATTAAATAATTGTCCTGAATGACCTTGTGTGTGTGTGTGTGTGTGTTATTGGGTTGGACATGATGTCCATGAGGATATGCTTTCAAAACATACACACACCACATTTTCCTCCAATTTAAAACTGACAGTTACAGCAGTCACGCCCATTCACCGAAACAGACAGACACTTAAGCCACACCCCTTTGACAGAGACTGACAGACACAGAGGCCACGCCTCCTTCACTAGGGTTTTTCGTCTTTCTTTGTTCCTATATTTCTCGCTCTCTGCCTGTCTGTTTGTGCGTGTGTGTGTATGTCCATATATTGAAAAGCCAGACCGCATTGCATTCTGGATAGTCACATCCCCACCTTCCTTCTAGCCGTCTATCCAATCGCAAGTCTCCGCGTCAAGAGCGTCTGCTTTCGTCCATCACTCAAAGCGTGTTCATCTGTCATTGCTCATTGGATCCCTCGGAGTCATGGAGCATCTGATTGGCTGTCCAGAGGAAAGGGAAAGAAATAGGTTCTAATTTTCTAAATGCATGGTTACGTCTTGACTTAGAACCTGCCACTCTGTCACGCTGACTCTTATTTGCCCTCTCACACATCATTACACACACACACACACACACACACACACATACACAGAGTAGCTGATTCATTGTCTTATGAAAGAAAGCTCTCTGTGCCAAAAATCGATAGTGAGAAACTGTAGCTTGTGTCCTTTGAGCATTTTCGCTTACCTGCTAGATCATACATGGATGCGCGCACACACTCATACACACTTGAAGCACCTGCCTTTTATTTTCCCTCTTGTTTAACACTGTGTGATGGGTGTCTGTGTGGGTGGGTGCATTATTCTCTATGGAAACATCTCCATCTTCTGTAGTGCACGATCCCCAACAAATCACAGATGATGATTATTATTCTTTTTTTTACATTTAAAAAAAAATAATAAAAACACGACAGGTGACAAACACTAGCACGTATCATTCCTCTGTGAGGCTGGTTAAAAAGCAGTACTATCTACCAGCAAGCGTTGCTAATGGCTACATCTGTAAGGTAATTTGATTTGCTCGTCAGATTCATAAATGCTGCATACGTTGCTGATTCGTAGCGAATTAAAACCACAGATCTTGTCGGGTGAATAATTGATTATACGCAGCTCTCCGCAGCTTAAATATAACTTAAATACAGCATGTAGAGTAATTATTTGTGAGAGAAAGTTGTACCTTTTATGATAAAGCATGAGCAGGGACCTGGAAAGAGATCACGATCAGATAAGACTGTTGCCAAAATGTAGGAGGTAAAATGCAGGAGGTGTGCTTTAAATAGATCTACCCTCTTATTGCCCCTTCATTAACTTGGTGCTAGAAGGACAACGAGTGCCTCTTATCCATGTTGTTTGCTCCACTTGGTTTATGCCCTAAGAGTTTCCTTTTCAAGGACCTGGGCAGATTGTCGTGCTGAATTGCTTCCACATAATAAGTGGCTATGATGCAACCAGCAAGGAGCGCACCAACAAAAGCCTGACTATCTAAGCACTAATCATCAAGGCACCAACAAGGCCCGAGAAAACATGTCCAAATCAACACTCAAAGGCATTATGGCCTCAGGAAAGCATCAACAAGCAACACAGAGCAAAAAGAAACATAAATCAATACCAACTAACAAGGTAATCTCAAGTACTACACTACACACACATACACACACATTAAGAACTGAAAACCAACAAGGCACTAAAGCTCAAGCAACCACAAAAAGAACCAGAAGAATATCAAGAAATAATGTATTAAGAAAGGTATAAAGGTATATGATATTAAGAAAGAACCAATAAGAAGCAAGGTACAAAGCTGCAAGGATTCCATCCAAGCCGGCAGCAAGCAAAGGGATAACTTCCAGGCAACTGAGATGTTAACAAAAAACCAACAACCAACAAGGAACCAATAAGAAGTCAGTATGCAATAACAAATAAGACACTATGAATTACATGAACAACCATGGCACCAACTGATAAGGCACAAAGATGACAAAGGACCAACTAACAAGGAACATCTTGTTGATTGCTACTTTTTCAGCTTCTCCCACTAGAAGTCGCCACAATCGACCCATAGGTCATCAGTGCCCAATCCAAGTAAGACTCTGAGAGCCACGGCTCTGCACGTTTTCCAATTATCCATGCACGACTACCTGGATCAGGTGTGTTCAGTCATGCAGAAGCTGGAAGATACCATCTTAAATGAAGGTGGAGTAAAGTGGGGGAAGACAAAGTGAATTGATGTTTTCCATCTTCTGATTGACTGAACACACCTGATCCAGGTGACCAGCAGTGAGTAGTGCAGGACCAAGGTTGGCCACTGCTGCCTTACTGTAGGGCCTCATATTTGATTTGGTAGCAAGTCTTCCACAGGATTCCTGAGACAGAGTTTATTCAGGCTTGGGCCAGGCACTGAAAGTTTACTGGCTTGTACAACCCTCATGGCGCCATAAAGACCAAGAATCAAAACTTGAATCATGGTGGTGAAAAGCTTTCATACTTGCCACCGGCACAAGGATACCAGATCAGCCAGAAAATATCTACCAAAGGCACCAGACAAGGCAACACTAACCAGCAAAACAACAACTAGAGACCTCTAAAAGATCCCAACCAACCAAGGCATTAAGAAATAAGAGGACACACACCTGATCCAGGTAGTCGTGCAGGGATAATTGGAAAACGTGCAGAGCCGTGGCTCTCAGAGTCTAACTTGGGTTGGTCACTCATGACCTATGGGTCCATTGTGGCGACTTCTAGTGGGAGAAGCTGAAAAAGTAGCAATCAACAAGATGTTCCTTGTTAGTTGGTCCTTTGTCATCTTTATGCCTTATCAGTTGGTGCCATGGTTGTTCATGTAATTCATAGTGTCTTATTTGTTATTGCATACTGACTTCTTATTGGTTCCTTGTTGGTTGTTGGTTTTTGGTTAACATCTCAGTTGCCTGGAAGTTATCCCTTTGGTTGCTGCCGGCTTTGTAGTTTTGTACCTTGCTTCTTATTGGTTCTTATACCTTTACCATGATACCAACCTCTAAGCTCAAGCACAATCAAAAGGACACCAACCAATAAGACAGTAAAAAAAAAATCTACCAAAAAGTTCAGGGCACCAACCAACAAGGAAGTAACATATAAGGCAGCAGACAGGGCATCACCAGCTATCACACCATCCTATAGGCCAAGAACAAGGCACAAGACCAATCAACAGGTCGGGACAGCAACAAACAAGCAGTCGCTAACCAATCAACAGGTGAAGAACAAAGCACTAATAAGGTCTAACACTCGGAGTGTGTGTGTGTGTGACTGTATGTGTCGTACTGACCGTCGAGACGTAGGAGGAGCTGAGTCACTTTTTAAAAACCATATTCTATCCTTACTATCTGTTTCTCTGACTCACTTCTATCTGACTCACCCCCCCCCCTCTCCCCCACTTTCTCCTGTTGATCCCAGGCGGAGAACTGAAAGTGAGGGATTTTCATTAACTTTGGCAGTGTGGTCCAGCCAGAAAAAAAGGGGAGGGAGCAATTAGTGTGTGTGTGTGTGTGTGTGGTCAAAATGAAAGGCACTCACACTCACTTAGCAGCCAATTATGGCCCACATTAGCATAAGACAAGCTCAGCTAATGAAATAAGCCCTCTACCCATCTCTCTCTCTCTCTCTCTCTGTCTGTCTATTCCCGTATTATTCCCTCTTGATGTGTCTCGAGAGTAAGCTTATGTGTCCGTGAATGTGATGAATTTGTTGTGTGTCCGCGGCTTTTTGGCTGTATTAATGCCCAGGATGACGGCTGGTGACTGAAACCCCAAATCTTGTTCTGGTGTGAAGGCGTAAGTTCGACAAAATCCTGACTTCCTCCAAAATTAATTCCGAAGAATATTTGCTGGGTTTTAAAGCCAAGCGAGTCCAATTACAGCGCTGCTTGTTTTGCGCTTGTCCTCGTCCCAGCGCCGTTTTTTTTCTCTCTCGCCCGGTTTCACGCCGGTTTCGCCTTCGTCTTAAGCCCGGCTCGGATTGGATTAGTTGTCAGTTTAGAGCTGGGGTGATGTACATGAGGATGGGAATCGTTATTTTGAAAAAAAACGTCCCCCCTGCTTTAGGCCATGCCCCCTTTTGCTGAGGCGCTGCTTCATATGTTCCTTTATTTTAGTTCTCGCTGAGATTAGCGGATCAGATATTTCTTCCTGATTACATGGTTAGAAAGGATATTATACCTACAGTGCCATTAGTGTGTAATCTCGAGCTGGCTCGCGGTGATCCGTAGCGAACAGGTTTGTTCCTGTCTTGAGTGCTAATTAAAGATTACGTCAAGTGTGTGTACGTGACCTTCGGCTCTTTGTGGACGAGACGTTATTAACTCGCTGTGTGTTAATATGCAGGAGCGGATGTGAAAAAAGTGTTATCGGAAAGAATCTCAGCAGCCAGTGTGTGTGTGTGTGTGTGTGTGTGTGGTCATGAAAACCATCTGGGCCCTCGAAAGCTTCTGAGCTGTTAATTACACTTCATATGCTCTGACATCTCTCTCTCTCTCTCTCTCTCTCTCTCTCACACACACTTCTATTCTTTCCTTCATGATTTCTATGCGTCGTTTCCAGCACATCAGGAGGAAAACAGGTGAAAAACGTTTTCACACACACACACACACACACACACACACACACACACACACACACACACACACACACACACACACACACACACACACACACTCACCGCGTCAGTGAAGGAGCCCGGTTTAAACACGTGCATGTATGTCAGGTTTACCTCCTTTTATAATAAATCACTAGAACGTTCGTTCGCGTCGGCGACGTCGCCGTCACCTTCAGGTCCGCGGCGTACGCTAAAGACGCTCGAGCGTGTTTACTGTGTTTAAGAACCGAGAGCTGAACAGATTACTGTTGGAACTCGATGATTGTTTATTATTTTAACTAAAACATTTATAAAAATGTTCTCATATTCCCAAAATTCAAATGTAATTTTTTAATTTGTTTTTATTGTGACATCAGGTGCAAAATTGTAAATGGAATTAAGCTTTCTTAAGATTAAATTCATATGCATTGCTTTAAAACTGAAAAAAAAGTAAAAAAAAAAAAAAGTGGATTTATTTTTAATAAATAATAAATAAATCATTTATTATTTTTGAATTTGCATTACATTTTAAATTGGTTGTAAAGGTAAAAAAATAATTGCATTTAGACTGAATTCATTCATCCTAACCCTAACCCTAACCCTATTATACATTAATATACTGTATATCAACATGTATAAAGAGTATAAATAAAAGTAAAATGCAAAAAGTAAATAACTATAAGAAAAAAAATCCAACCACTGAAATACATGCACAGGTTTTGTTGTTGTTGTTGTTGTTTGTTTAACTTTGTATAAAAACCGAGAGCAGATTGAATTACTGTTGTAACCTGATTATTTTTTCTGTTATTTTGTTTTATTGTAAATTTTACATTTTAAATTTAAATGAATTACAAAATTGTAAATGGAACTTGACTTTATAAAGATTTAATTCATATGCCTGCGTTTAAAACTGCGTAGAAAATTTTTTAAAGTGAATTTTAAACAAAAAAGAGGAATAATTAAAAAAAAAAAATTTTAATAAAAAGAAATTATTTTGCATTACATTTTAAATTGATTGTGAAGTTAAAGTATTTAAAAATATACATAATTAAACTAATTTTATTTACACCGACCACATTCATTCTATCATTCAGTACATTCAATATATATATGGAATAATCGACATGTATAAATATCTGAAACAGTATAAATAAAAGTACAAAGCAAAAAGAAATAACAAAAAAAAAAATCCATTGAAGTGTGCTGCAGTTCAAAGGAACTATTTTTTTCTCCAGGCAGTTGCTGACAACAAAAAAGCACTAATTGCTTATGAATTAGACTCCATTGTTTGTTTATTATAATATAAAATATATGTTAGATTCTCCCTCATTAGCCCTGTTCGGATTGGATTAGTTTCTTCGCAGGTTGTAATAATGTAACAATGCAATCTAATATATAATACTACAGTAACACAAATGGATACATAAAGTAATGTACATTAATGTGGAGGTTACGAGCACGGAGATTTGCATCACGCGATCAAGTGATTACATCATGGCGTTCGACAGGAATAGAGAAGAGACGCTGGGTTTTATTCCAACCGACCGACTGCTGTTCCAGGAAACACAATTATCAATAATGACAAAGTGTATGAGATGCATGGGGTTTTCGGTTTCATGACTCAGGAAGTGTGTAACATATGGGGGAAGGGAGCGAAAACACGAGCTATGAAACTGAAAACCGCAAATAGAAGCAGACAAATGTTTTTCTTTCCAACGCGCTAAACCACAGCTGTGTGTATCCGGGCTAAAGCGATTAGCCAAGCGCCGGGTTTAGTGAAACACGTCCCGTAATTCGGTAAACTCCTCACAGGAGGACGGGGAAAAGCACCGACATGGCCGATCTGGACGGAAATAAATGGCAGGGTAGCACCTGGACTATAAGAAATGACCGCAGAACACCGCGTAAATTGAATTCCATCTGGATGGAGCTTTTGTTACATCTATCACTCGCGCTGACAGTGATCGAGTTTCCTCTCGGAAATGCAGTTTGATCCCGGACGAGCCCGGGAATCCTCCACCGCATCAGGACGAGAACCCGCAGGTGTCACCGACGCTCTTGTACCGGCTTGTTCGGACAAACCCGCGACTTTAATCAGCTCTCGCGGCGGAGCAGATTAACCAGGACAGGCCGGGCGTCTCGACTTCATCTTGTTAGTTTCACCAAACGCGAGCAGAAGTTGTGCGAGAAAGGAGGAAGATTACAGTTTCTTCCTCGTCCTTCCTTTCTCATTCGGTTTCGCCTCCTGTTTGATCTCGACCCTTTCATCTCGCTCTCGGTGCTGCGATCCGCCGGCATTATTATCCTGCGAGGAAGACGAGGACGAGGAAGGAGAGGAGTGTACAGAGAGAGAGAGAGAGAGAGAGAGAGAGAGATAAAAAGAGATGGAGATTTGAATTTACTTGCGAAATGTCAACATCATGTAGTGATGTTAAAGTGATATCCTTATGGATTCACACACACACACACACACACACACACACACACACACACACACACACACACACACACACACAGAGTTCTCTTTCCCAGATATTGATAGCAGGAGAAAAAAAGGCGAAGAATGACATGTTTCGTTAATAAATGCGAGTTGGGTGTGTTTGTCCTGTTTTTCATCCCCCAAAAAAATCATGAAAGTATCAGAAATTCCAGGCAGATAAAATATTACCAGTAACACACAAACACACACATAAGAACACATCTACATGAACACATACACTCAAATCTCAACGTAGTAATTCTAACCTCATATTAATTTACCCTAACCTCAACCTCATTAATCCCTAACCTCAACCTCAACACCATTTTCAACCTCAACCTGAAATCAACCTCTAACTTTAACCTCATTAACCCCTAAACTCAGTCTTACTCACCCACAGCATCAGCTTCTTTAACCCCTAACCTCAACTCCATTCATTTCTAACCTCAACCTCATTAACCGCTAAACTCAACCTCAACTGCCCCGACTTTAGCTTCATTAACCCCAACATAAACCACACTACCCCCTCATCACAGCTTCAGTAACCCAAATTTCAAACTCAGTAGCCCCTACCCATAAACTCCTAACCTCAACCGCATTAACCCCCACCATCGGTTTCGTTAACCTTTAACTTCAACCTCACTTGCCCCTACCTTAACTTCATTAGCCCCTAACCTTAAATAACCACTAATCTCACACTCATTAATCTCTGACTTTAACCTCACTTATAATGTATTCACCTCCTCATTACAAAGTTTCTTAATCTTACTTACACTATTAATCCCTAACCTTAGGCTTATTAATCCCGAACCTCAACCATTTCTATCACCCTATATTTTATGTTAAACCTCAACCTTACTTACTTCCACTGATCCCTAACGCTTCACTGAACCTCTACCTCATTACTCGTAACATCTCTCTTATTGATCCCAGCGTTTATTAATATGAACCTCGACCTTAGTAACCCTAACCCTCATTGTACAATACAGTGGAACCTCGGATTGCGAGTAACGTGGTTTACGAGTGTTCCGCAAACCGAGCAAAGATTTTTAATAAATTTTTAATCGGAAACCGAGCAAGTATTAGTTTACGAGCGCCGAGTATCATGTATCACACATGCGACTCTTATTTTGACACCAAGCGTCACTCTCTCACCTTCCCCCCTTTCCGTTGCGTGTGTGTGTTTGTTGTGAAAATTAAAAAGCGAGGTGGGGAGAGGGAGGAGGAGTGTTACTGTGTAAAACGAGGCGAGGGGAGGGGCTAATTCCACAAACACACACGGCGCCTGTGCGCACCAACGGAAACTTTTTTAATGTAAAGTGCAGATTAGTTTGTTTTATTTTCATTTTATAGATTGTATTCATTATTTTTAGGTATTTATTTTTGGGGGCTGTGGAACGAATAATTTGAGTTTTCATTATTTCTTATGGTAAATAATGATTTGGTTTACGAGTGTTTTGGAACACGCTCGTAATCCAAGGTTGTATGCTCGTAATCCAAGGTTCCACTGTATCTTCTTTAATACTACCTTCAGCATCATTAACCTTTGACCTTACTAACCTTAATTACAACCTCAATAATCTTTACCTCTACACAGCTTGAACCTCATCCTCATTAACCCTAACCTGACTGACTCTGACCTGGATCTCAGAAACCGTAACTATGATGTCCTCCAAACTTCCTCAAACTTTTTTATTCTGCATTAAGTGTTAAATCCAATATCTTTCTCTTCACACTAAAAACCTTCAAAAGTAAATCGTTTGCACAAATTAAAAAGCTGTATGCTTTTTTTTTTTTTTTTTTTATAGAAAGGGGCATTTGCCTTTACGAAGATGAAACTGTGCTGTATTACTGTTATTATAGGACATTTGTGTTTTTCCTCTTTGATCCCGGTCGAGCTGAAGAGGGAAAAAATTGTCCTTGATTATATACGCTGAGCTTCTCTGATTGTATCCTCGAAGTAGTAGACGTCCATCACGGACCGCTGCACTGCGATTTGACTGTCAGTGAAACATTACCATGGAGACGGAGCGAAGACGCGGCACGGTCGCCCGGGGTTTAATGGAAATCTCCACTTTTCTCCGAGCCGCAGGATCGTCTCCGTTTCTGGCTCCGTCGACAATTACAATTAGGATTCAGACCCGCCGAGGAGATGAAAACATTTCACAGGTCAGAACGTCTCTGTGCGCTGGACTGATTGTACTCTGTTCACTGCCGCGAAAATATTTCTGTAAAGGTGTAAATAGTGTTAAGTTACAAACTTTCTTTTCTTTTAATACTTTTATTTTATGAATGAAAGCACACCATATTAACGTGTTTATAGCTTAAAAACAAAGTAAATAATAATGAATGAAATAAATATTTTAGGAATAAATTATTATGAATACATATCATACAGGAAGTGTATCAAGCATCATGGAGAAAACATAAGAATTATAGAACAAAAAGTATAATAATAATAATAATAATAATAATAGTGATAAAATTAACAAAACAAATTAAGAAAATTAAGGATAGGAATAAAAATAATGAAAGAAAAACAAAGAAAAAAAGGAAAGAAATACATTGTTATATTAATGAAGACAATTTAAAGACAAGAAATAAGAATAAGAAAGAACGATAAAAGAAAGAAAATGCCACCTTATGATAATTATAATAGTAATAATTATT
>CM059225.1:2148550-2213550 GCA_030347435.1 Clarias fuscus
TAAAGAGAATTATTAATAGTGTAATACATTAAATCAATTAGTATCAAATGAATTGTTTTAGTTCTCAGGGTACAATCCAGATTGTGGAACAAAAAGTCATGGAGAAGTTTTTGTTTGTGTGTGTGTGTGTGTGTGTGTGTGTGTGTGTGTGTGTGTGTGTGCTTGTTTGTGTTCTTTGTTCTTTTCCCCCCAAAAACGAAAATATGTTTTTTACCAAAAAAAATAAATAAAAAATTTGATTTATTACAAAAAGCATATTATTTGATTCATTATTGTTTTAATTTAAATTGAAATATTAACAATACAATATACTAAATTTGAAAACATAAAAATGTCAATTACATTGCGTTCAGGCATTTGGCAGACACACTTACCCAGAATGACTCAGATTTTGATCTCATTATTCATCTGGTCATGTGAGGGGTTAAGGGCCTAACAGCAGTTAGTGTAATTAAAAGTGGTGATACTGTAGTAGTTGTAGTAAAAAAAAATTTTATTATATAGGTGATGAAAGTAAACCATGGAGGTGGTGGACAGTCCTGAGAAACTGGCCAGAATTACTTTATATTATCACTTATTCCACTGTAGAAGATCAGCTCCGTTGACTTGAGTCCCAAAAGTGTTAGATGTACTGCTAGTGTGCTATGTAGAGTAGAGTGTACTGTACAATCCCTTGTTCCACATACCAACTAGTGCCCTTAACTTCATAGCTCACAAAGCGATTAGTGCAGAGACGTGAGGCGTGTTGTTTAAGACGAGATAACGTTATCAGACGTGTGTTGTTGCTGAAGGTGTTTCTGTGTCGGGTTGTGGATGTGGGTTTTGGCAGGCAGCTGCTCTCTCCTCAGTACTGCGGACCGTACAGACCCGGCGTTGTTTTGCTCTACAGTATTATCACCACTTGTGGAATGGTTCTCGTCCAATCAGCTAGCTGTTGGTGCCTATCAAAATGGCTACTAGGTTTTGTACCTGAGCCTCCAATAATGAACTGGACCTCATATGAACTTAAACACGTCTCCTGTGATACTGACCTTCCAGCCTCCTAACACACAGTATGAGTGCTGATCAAATCCCTGCTCTCCGTTATCACCCAGATGAGGATGGGTTCCCTGTCGAGTCCGGTTCCTCTCAAGGCTTCTTCCTGTCACCATCTCAGGGAGTTTTTCCCTCGGCGCCGTCGCCCTCGGCTCGTTCACTACAGGGACGGTCTGATCATCCTGATTCACACACATTTTCACACATTTCATACAAATTCACATCATTTTATTTTGATTATGTAAGGCTGCTTAGTAATAAGTGCTGTACAATTAAAACTAAATAAAATTCAATTCAATTGAAATTTAGCAGTTAGCGCTTAAAACCAGACAGGTGACACATGGATGCTAGGAATAATTTGTTTCGTTTGTAAGATTAAAAAGAAATAAGGAACGTTAATTTAAATAAAAAATATAATTAGTGTTAATTATTTGATTTTTTTTTAAACAAAATGTTAATAGTGAAATATTGTATAAACATTAAAGAAGCCCAAAATTCAGCTTCAGTTTATGGAAGTAGAACACTGGCAATTTGCTAACACATACTAGTCACATACTAGCTCGAATCATTAGGAAGCAGGAAGAAGTATAAAAAACAATCGTTCATGCAATCATTAGAAATCATGAAAAGGCATCTGATTGTTTATTAAGTCCATATTTAAACTTGAAACGCTGTTCTTCAGACAGCGAGTTCAGTATTAAGATTAAAACCAGCTCACTGGTGACAGATTCAAACACACCCAAGTGACTCGAGGTTGAATTAAGAGAATCGCATTAGCGCTTCGTCTCCATACGCGCTCTGTTTGCCGCCCGTTTCGGCAGATTAAATGTCGCTCAGACGATGAGATTTGTTTGTTCACGGCAGTAGAAGGAAGACAGGAGAGTGATTAATTTAATACATCACATGATGACCCGAGGGCCGGTCTCTCTTATTGCTCTGTGTGCTAATAACACTAATGCTAACGCTTCATAACAGACGGATGTCTGATGCCTCGCTTCTCCTCTGTCTCACTCACTCCTTCGTCTATGTAGTTAGAGTAACTAACCGAGAAAGAGAGAGAGAGAGAGAGTGAGATGTGAGTAACGTTTTGGCACATAGCAAAGAGATTAGCAGCGAGGTATACTTATCAGAGAATGAGCAAGAGATAGAAAGAGAGAGAGACAGAGAAAGACAGATGGAAATTAAAAGAGAGATTAGCAGTGAAAGACAAATGATCCAAGATAGATTAGTGCAGAAATAGTACGCAGGGACGTCGCGATTAGCAGGGATATTAGCACAGAGATTAAAAGAGATGAAAGATATTAGCAAAGATTGTAGCAGAGAGCATTAAATAAATATCGGAAATAGAGTGAGATTAGGAATGAGTTTGAGATGAAGATAAAGAAAGGAGTAACAGACAGGAGACAGAAGAAGTCGGTTAGCGAAGAACGATTAGCAGGGGTAAAAGTTAGCAAGGAGAGAAAAACTATCAAAACATTGGATACATACAGAGATGAATAGAGAGTAAACAATTAGTGGAAATAAAAAAATTTCACAGGGAGAGAGAGAGAAAAAGAGATTAGCAATGTTTTGCGGAAAAAAAGAGAAATGAAGACAAAGGGAGATCAAGAGAGATTAGCAGTGAGGTCACAAGAAACACAAAGTAAGCAGAAAGAGAGATATTAGCAAAGGTTTAGGCAGAAACTTAGACTAGTGCAACGTTTGTGAGGAAAAAAGTAAAAAGGACAAATTAATATTAGGAACTGAGTGAGATTTAGCAAAGAAAGAAAAAACAGCAGAGAGAGAGAAAGCGAGAGAAACACATAAGCCAAAAACAAATAGCACAGAGTCAGAAGTCAGATTAGCAAAGAGGGATTAGCGGGAACCCGTGTTAACAGAGAGAGAGAAGAACTAGGGAAGAGAGAGAGAGAGATTAGTATAGAGATTAGCGAAGATTAGCGAAGAAAACTTTGGATACATATAGATTGATAGAAAGTAATCGATTAGCGGCGAGAACGATTATCAAAGAGGTCGCGAGAAACGCAAAGTAAGCAGAAAGAGAGATTTTTAGCAAAGATTTAGTCAGAAACGTTGACTAGCAGAAAGCTTGTGAGGAAAAAAAAAGGAAAATAAATATTAGAAGCAGAGTGAGATTAGCAAAGAGAGAAAAAAAATTATTGAGGGGAAAATAATACAAAGTCAGAAAGCAGAAAACGTCAGATTGGCAAAGAGGGTTTAGCGGGAAAGCGTGTTAGCAAAGATAACCAGGCTAGCAAAGAGAAAGAGATTAGCAGAGAGATTACGAATAAGACTTTGGATACACAGGTTAATAGAGCACAGTTGGTTGGCATAAAGAGGGATTAGCAATATAAGTGATTTAAAATATTAGCCCTGAGATAAAAAATAAGATGAAAGTCTGAGAATAGACGGCGGAATCCTAAATTAGCCGAAATGTCATAAGGTTAGTAAGAAGACATATAAATTAGCAGGGACAATGAACGGAAAGGGATTAGCAAGAGGAGATTAGCAGAAATGCATGTTAGCAAAGAGAGCAGGAGAAATATTGGCAGAGAAAACTAGCATAGTTGTAGACTCTATAGCGAGATCGATCGATTAGCAAAGCTGGAGAGGAGAAGAGAAATTTAGCTTAGCAGCGACGCATTAGCTGAGAGAGAGAGAGAAAAAGCTAAGCTAGGAAATCGCTTATTAGCAGTGAGAGTTATAGAGCATAGAAGTTTGTTAGCATATACAGTTTGTCAAAAACAATATAGAGACAGGTTAGCATAGATAGCGGAATGATACAGAATTGTTTAGGGAAAGACAGAGACATGAAAACTGGCCGTTTTATCAGGAACATTAGCTCGTTCATACAGTTATCATCAAGCGCTTTAGCTAATGTTCACGGCTATAACCAAGAATCGCAAGTAGGAGGAGGAGGTGATGTCAGAATCAGGCAGAGAGGGGTCATGTCTGACTCCGCCCCCTTCCTGCGGTCAAGGTAAACTTTTACTACATGTGAGTTACAAGCTCGTCACTTCATCAGTGTCCTTCTGGATATTTAGCCAAGGTTTACACACAGACTGGACTGTGTTGTTCAGGGTTATATCTGCCGTCTGAGTGAACACTCGGGGTCCTGAGGCTCATATAGGCGTCGACGGCAGGTCACGCGCCCACGTTTACGATCTGTTTAACGAGCAGCTTTAATATCTTCGTAAATCGCTTTCATTTAAACGAGCGTGGTTCGCCGATTCACGCCGCAATAACTATTTTATTTTTGTTTTGTTTAAGATCCATGCCGGCTCCTGCAGCATCTTAATAACGGCACAGAAGCTGACGATGAGGATGAGGAGCTGCTGACACGCTGATGTGTCGTTCTCGTTGTTGTTGTTGAATCAGATGGTGTAGAAAAAGAAATGTAGTTAAAAATAGAAACGTTCAGGTTGAGCGGAAAGACTCGCGTGTGAAAATGGCTGACTTTAAAAATGAAATCCTGCACGCACACACATACACACACGTCATAAGACAGAGAGAGGGTGGAGTACACCGAGAGAGCAAGGGAGAGACAAGAGGACGTGTACGAACACTGTTCACTCCGGGGAAAAGCTGCTCAGGGAACAATGAGATGAGGAACTGAGATACGATGTACTGTGTGTGTGTGTGTGTGTGTGTGTGTGTGTGTGGGCTGAAGCTGCTGATGGTCCTGATTTTGGGGAAGAGAAAGAGCGAGAGAGAGAGAGAGAATGAAAACCGAAGAAAGAGTTCTGGACACATGGGGATGTACAAGAGGACATTGTTAAAAGAAAGACAGAAAGAAAGACAGAAAAGAAAGAAAAGAAAGAAAGAATTCTGAAGACTTGCAAATGTACAAGTGAGCATTATTGAAAGAAAGCAAATAAGGAAAGAAGGAATTGGTGAGACATGGGGATATACAAGAGGACATTATTGACAGACAGACAGAAAGAAAGAAAGAAAGAAAGAAAGAAAGAGGAATTCTTGGGACATGGGGATGTACAAGAGGACATTATCCAAAGAAGGAAAAGAAGTAAGAAAGATACAGTAGAAAGAAATGAGAGGAGGAGAAGACTCAAGAATGAAAGAAGGATGAATAGAGGGGAAAAAAAAGAAGAAAACAAAAAGAAACAAGGAGGAAATAGATGAAACAAAGTCAAACTGTCTCAGTTGGATAGAGAAGAGATTTTTAAAGATTTTAAAATATTACTTAAGACATGGGGACATAGAAGAGGACATTACTGAAGAAAAGAAAGAAAGAATGTTTAGTGAAACCTTAGGAGTTAGTGGAGAACTCTAACGGTGATGGAGACGCAGAATGTGATGTGTTTCAGTGTTTGATGATGTAATAAAAAGTGGCCTTTTTTCCCTGATCGACTCGCACTTGTTCGTCACGCACGTTGGCGTCAGCAGAAGCGACGGCGTCCCGCAATTACAGAGCCGTAAATATTTGATGAGGCGTGAGAGCGGTCAGCTCGGCTTTTATCCGAGGTTACTGTTTCACTCATCCTGATCAATAAAGCCATCACGGCATCATTTTCAACCGCCACTTATTGACCGGTCACATGATCATCCTTTAAAAAGCTCGGAGCACGGGTATTACACTCTGTCGCACTGCCTATGCTGTGTGTGTGTGTGTGTGTAAATATCAGTTAATGAGTAATATTAGAAGATGTGTAACAGACGGACACAGTAACAGAGTGAGACAGCAGGTTGTGTGTTTATGCAGGTGTGAGGTGCCGCAGTGGACTCGGGCCATCCTGAGAGTTTTTATTGTCCAGAAGCCATTTTTCTTCTGGTCTCTATGGAGACAGAAACACAGCAGGACAAAATTACCACAATTTGACAACTTTTTGTGAAAAGACAAAGGACATGCTGTCCCCTGTGCCTTCTCTTACAGATTCTCTGCTTGTCCTCACCTGCTCCCATAGACACTCTGCCCACCCTCACCTGTTCATAAAGACATTCTTCCCTCTCTCACCTGCTTCCAATGGAGATCTCATCACTCGCTGCCACTTCCATTGAACCTCTACCATGATAGTCCATTCACTGGTGGAGAATCCCCCTCACTCCCATCTAATCCTACGCCATCTGAGCACCATCAGACCCTATTATCATACTCTGACTCGGTAACAACTGGTCACACCACAATACCCTGTCAGTGAGTTATTATTAATGGGAATTAATTGAATTCATAATGAGTTCATTGGGTTTACTTTTTTGGTAGATATCACCATAACTTCAGAACCTCTGACCACACCCTAGGAACACCTAACACCATCAGCACCTCTTATCATACCCTTGGAACATCTGACAACACCATCAGAAACTATGGTCACACCCTGTAATCTCTTACCATACCCACAGAACATCTGTACTACATCCTCAGAGCATCTAACACCATCTGAACATCTGCAGAACCTTTTTTTTTTTTATCTCATCATAAATCTCAGCAGTTGAGGGTTAAGGGCCTTGCTCAAGGGCCCAACAGTGGCAACTTGGTGGTGGGACTTGAACCCGGGATCTTCTGAGCAGTAGTTCAACACCTTAACCACTGAGCCACCCCTGACCATAAAAACATCAAACAACCCCATTGTAACCTTTCATCAAAACCCACCACATATTTCAATATCCACAGAACGTCTGACTTCTGCTTCAGAACATCTGGCAACACCATCAGAAACTCTTCTCACACCCCATAACCTTTTATCATACACTCAGAACTTCTGACTACATCCTCAGAACATATTACATCATTGGAACCTCTGATCACACCCTCAGAACAACAAGTCACATCTCAATAACCTTTTAGTTCAGCCTCATGACCTCTGAACCCACTTCTAGTCCCACCACTGCCATGAGCTCTACAAGCGCCTTGCTTAAAGAAACAAAAAGCCAAGGGAAAGCGAAGAGGAACTCATTTCTCAGGAGCAAGATAACTTTACTTTGTGACGAGGTTATCTGGGTGAATTTCAACTCTGCAAATTCAGAAACCTTGGAAACAAGCACCAGCAGTGGTTCCTACATTCACACTCTCTTTCATTGTCTGGGTATCATTCTCCCCTTCTTTTGCTTCCGCTGTCTCTTTAGACCGAAAACATCCTGCAGGTGCATCGTTTGTAGTTAGGTCCCATGGGAGTTGTGTCCTTAAGTGTGGTCTGTGGTTACACTCATTCTTCTCACAAGAGGAGCCCTGACCTCTCAGCTTGTTATCCAAAACACCAGTGAGGATCAGACAGGAACCATCCCACACATCTCCAAATCTCAAGTCTCGCTTTTTACATGTGGAAGCTGCCGCTCATCCTGTTCTGCATGTGTGTGTGTGTGTGTGTCTGTGTAGGTGTGTGTCGTCAGGTCTCCCTCATGTATTCAGTGTTTATATTGGCTCAGACTACGGCTGATCCGTTTGCTCGGAGTGGTTTTCCGTTCTAACAGAAAATAAGAAAGTGAGGTGTGTGTGTGTGTTGCTATGGTGCCAAATAAGCAGATAGATAGAGGCAAGGCAAAGCATAGCTGTCAGCAGATGTATGTCAACAGAACAGAGAGAGAGAGAGAGAGAGAGAGAGAGAGAGTTGGAGGGAAAAATCAGTACGTCTCCCCCATGATACTGATGATGGCACGTTGAAGCTGAGTGTGTGAGGATATTTAAAGCTCCACTGTCAGCGTCACGGCACGAATAACACACACACACAGTACGAATCAAACACTTTTGTGGTTTGTCCTTCATCTTTGAGCCAATGATATATTAAAAATTCCAGGATGAAAAGCGAGAGACGAGATGGAGTTAAACACGATGAGTCTATCCAGTCGTTCTACTAGACAGCAGTCAGACAATATGCTACATTAAAAAAAAAAAAATACTGTATCTATCAAGCCATATTTTAACTGTCACTCCAGTCCTTAATAACTGTATCTGGGCATGGCTTAATATTCAACCTCTTGATTGAATATTACCACTCGAGCACTTTTCTACATCTAGGCATTTGGCAGACGCCCTTATCCAGAGTGACTTACATTTTTTTTTTTTTTTTTATCTCATTACATCTGAGCAACTGAGGGTTAAGGGCCTTGCTCAAGGGCCCAACAGTGGCAACTTGGTGGTTGTGAGGTTTGAACCTGGGATCTTCTGAACCGTAGTCCAATGCCTTAACCACTGAGCTACCACTGCCCTGACAGTTTTTCCTTTTCTGGAAGGAGTCGTCAGTGTCAGAGAGACTAGTGAGGAAAGATGACATGGTATACAGTAAGTAAGAATGGGAACCTTCCAGCTGATGAAAGCTGATGGTGTGACAGTTCTGCTTCGGACCTTGGAACTTCCTGCAGCTGAGAAAGATCTCAGTAGCTCTGGCTGGTGGTTTTGAGTGGCATGTCACTTCATCACACCCGAGATTCGACAGGCGAGGTCTTTAGACCGGCTCGAAGGCGCAAGTAACCGGTTTGTGTTTTTGACTCGATGTATTGAGAGAGGGTGAAGGAACAGGGCTTTTTAACTCAATCTGTTTTTTCAAGGTGATACGCCGTACTTTATCCTTCCAGGATTGACTAAAGCGAGAAGAATGACCATGACTCTCTGTCCAGTCCTTTGTCAGTTTTAATGCAGTCCTCTTTGCTTTCCTCTTCTCTTTATCACATTAAAAAGCTTTTTAAAAGCACTCTACAGTCCTCATGGCTTTGCTTCTCGTTATTTCCATCAGTGTCTGTGTTGAATCGCTGCTTCATTACTTATTTAAAATCCCCCCGAAAAAGACCTTGCTTTAGTTCTTTATTTACTTTATGATGTTAATGTTGGAAGTGGACTAAATCAGCATTCACAGGACCGAGAAGTGTGCGCATGTGTGCCGTAGCCTACGGAGATTCCCTATGGCAAGTTGTACCGAAGTAAAAGTAGAAGTCCTCCATTTACGTGTGCAGTTGAGTAAAAGTATAAAAGGTACTCATCTTCAAATTAACTCAAGTATCAAAAGCACAGGATTTGTAGTAGTTTACAGAGGACAAGGTTAGGGGCAGTGTTTCCTGTGTGTGTGGAGGTATATCTCTCTCTCCTTCCCAGTTGCTGTTGTCACCACTGTCTGAAACCAGCTCTCTGTTACGTTATTAGGCGTGTCTCGAAGAAATGTCAAGTAATGAAATTACACATAATAGTCAGCAGGTGGTGAAAGTCCTGCAAGTACATCTAGCAGACGCCCGTATCCAGAGAGACTTAATTTTTTTCTTTTGTATTTCATTATACATCTGAGCAGTTGAGAGTTAAGGGCTTTGCTCAAGGGCCCAACTTGGCAGTCGTGGGATTTGAACCTGGGACTTTCCAAACCGTAGACCAATGAGATATCCCAGTCCCGAACACTATACAACAAAAATGTAGTGAAGTAAAAGTACAGGTATTTGCTGTACTATGTAGTGAAGTAAAAGTAAAAAGTATCATCTAATAAAACTACTCAAGCCATGTGCAGATATGTAAAATATGTACTTTTACCTTACACCTTTCGTGGCCTGATATTCCAATCGGCAAGCTTGATTGGCAGCCTTGTGGACAATACAGTGATGGATTGATGGATATCACTTGTCTTGAGAGTTGGCGGTTTGAAACTCACCTCTGGTCTGTGTGCACGTACTGTATGTTGTCCCTGTGTTTCGAGGGTATAATCTCACACTCGAAAGACATGCGGTGATTTACATTTCCATATGTACTTCCTTCAGATAGGTCCTGGTGTCTATCGCGGGGGACTTGGCGCATGAAGTGGGGTATAATCCAATTATGAATACACTAAACGTCTTTTGGAAACATCAGTTGGCGTCATGTCTTTGTAGAACATGGAAGTCAGGACTCAGACCCTCGACCCTGGAGCTGTGAGACCACAGCGCTAACCACCATGCCACCTTGCCGCTCCCTAAATCTTGCCTGAGGCACCTAAGACGATTTGAGTCATATGTACCTTCATGGACAATAAAATGCCTCGTCTCTGAACCAGTATCTAGAATTCTTGCTAACTTTGTTCCATCGCTTTGTCCCTAGTGTCCTGGGTTCTTCATGTGTTCAGTAACGGTGAAGCGGTAGCAGAGATAACCCCAGAGTTTGTGTCCATTTTTAATAATCTCTCACACACACACACACTTCTTTGGCTCAGATGAGTCATAGGCTGACATGTTTGAAGACCTGACAACTTTCCTCGAGAGGGAGGACAAGGTTAGGGGGCAGTGTGTTTGTGTGTGTGCAGGGGGGTCCCTCTCTCTCTTTCATAGACAGACGCAGACTGACTCCTCACCAGAATTTTATTGTCCATTTGAGTGGCTCTCCGAAGGCAGAAGTGTGCACGTCATTTTCAGACGAGTGCAGTTTTATCCCTTTGGCAGGAGCTTTTAGTGGCCAATCCAGGAAGATGAAGGACCTGGATAAGCTGTGATTTAAGCTCATGAGCTGCTTTTCAGTAGCGCAGAATTTGATTCACTGTGGTTTTGTACATTCCTACACCTTCGGAATCTTCACAAAAGCTTGTGCAGAAAGTTTCGCTTCATATATTTCCTGATTTCCATAAACACAGTGATGTGTTGCGGCGTATCATTTACATGAGGACTATACGCTTATATAACATAACAAGCCAACTCTGGCAGGTCAGCGAGACACCCACACATCTTACTGCTTTACTAAATATAAGACAGCATAAAGATATTCTGTGTGACGGTGTTTATGGGTGTGTGTGTGTGTGTGTGTGTGTGTGTGTGTGTGAGGGAGAGTATTTAACTCTGTTTCATAGGAATGTAATGCTCTGGAAAAACAGGCAAGAAACACAGTAGGAAAAGTCCTGAACACAGCCAATCGAGTGAATTGTGGGTTGCCATAGAAATTAGAGAGCGAGTTACAGACAGAAGGAGAGAGAAAGAGAGAGGGTGTGTGTGTGTGTGTGTGTGTGTGTGTGTGTGTGCATGGGAGGAGGGAGAAGGGGGTACCCATAGCAACAGAAGCTTTAAAATAGCTGTGCAATGGCCTGCTCGGGCTGCTGGAGGTGATGAACATCTGCACACCTCTTCTCCATCAAGGGCCCCGAAGAAAACAAATCATTCCCCTTCAATCCTCACTTCCTTGTCTCATTCATACTTTCAGCCTTGTCGCTATTAAACCTGAATAAACCTGAATCAGGATTCCCTGGAGATCGCACTTGCTTCTTACTTCCAAATTCAGATGTTCTACTAAAAATCTGAACGCTCCTCCTTGATCAAGATGCCAAGACACCACTTTCATAGGACAGAAGGTTGTCCTCCCATATGCCACTTTCTTCCAGTCCTTATCGCCTAAATGCTTTTTTACAATGAAGATAACGTACCTTCAACTCAAATTCTTCTTCTCTCTATGTACCACACATACGCATACAAAGATTCTTTTGTTTTCAATCCAAAACTTTTATAACTTGAGAAAGTCAATGGTAGTCCAGTGGGTTAAGGCTGTGGGGAACAGTTCAGAAGGTTGGAGGTTCGTGCCCAAGCTCCTCCATTGTTGGGTCCTTGAGCAAGTCCCTTAACTCTTCAGGGGAGCCATGTGAAGCTTTACCCTCCACTCTGAACTCAGACTCCTTTGATGGATTAGCAAAGAAAAGCTTCTTCTTCTTAAAACAGTGGGATTGGGATTTGATGTCACAAGTTTATTTTAGGGGCAGTGATGGCTTAAACGCTTAAGGCTCTGGAACCTTGATTGGAAGGTTGAGGGTTCAAACCCCAGCACCACCAAGTTGCCACTGTTGGGCCCTTGAGGAAGGCCCTCAACCCTGTCTGCTCAAAGAGGCGCTGCATCCTGCCTGACAGTTTTGTAACTGGGATATGCAAAAATAATAATATTAAACATTATTTGTCACATGTACCATTGAACATTGTGCTGTAAGGTACATGTGACAAATAACTGAGTCGTAATCTTAACAACCTTGTGAGTCCTCAGGCAAAACTTAACATCCAAAAACGTCATACAATAAGTGATACATCATTGTATCACTCATCCTGTGTAGGATTGCAGGGATCCTGGAGATTGTACTGGGGAACTGACGGTGGAGAACATTGTGAATGGAGGGCCAAGCCATCGCTGCACACACACACACAGTTATAGTTATAAATTACAGGCAAATTGGAAATGACAATCACCTACTGTAAATGCCTTTGGACTGTTGAGGGAACCCAGAGTATGTGGATTAAACCCCCTAAAAACTCCACCACACACACAGCACCAGAGGCAAGATTTGATCCCCCACCAATGCAGGTGTTATGCTAACGTCATTTGTTTTAATACAACTTGTAAGAAAAGCCACGTCTGCCCTCTCTACAACCCATCACGGCACATGTTTTGTGACCTTTCACCAGTTGGGTCAGGTCAATGATGAGGGGTCTGAAAATCTAAGGCTTACTGATGCAGAGTAATGGAAAGTGTGTTTCTTGTTTTTCCTCCCTATCCTGAGGCACTGAGATGTGAATGGTCTTGTCACGCTCCTACAGAGCAGTATTCACACGGTAGCAGCAGAACGTGTTGGCCGGGAGACTTATTAGTGTGCACACCAAGCCTCCCTTCACATTAAGAAAGAGAGAGAGAGGGATTGCGCGATGTCCATTTCGGAAAAAGAAGCGGAAAGTGAAGTAGCCAATGAAGCATGATTTCACACACACATGCACACATGCACACACACACACACACACACACACACACACACACTGTGGTCAATGAACAAATGTAGAAGAGTGCAGGATTTGTGCATGCGCATGGCAACCGTCTAAGCCTCTCACTCTCTCTCTTGTGGGAATACTGATGACTGCGACTCTAAGCAGCCCTTGTTCGAGATGCTGTGCTCTGTCTCTCTCTTATAACTCACAGTTTGCTCAAATTGTTTCTCTCTCTCTCTCTCTCTCTCTCTCTCTCTCTTCAAGATTCTACTTCTCTCAGTATTGAGTGTGTCCCAGCAAGAGGTCCTGATTACTATGACGCCTACTGTGACAAGGCATAAATAGAAGCCTATAAAAAAACTGTGTGTGTGTCTTAGTGTATTATCGATCTGTTGTCAGTTTATTGGGTCTATCGATGCCCGTCGTTGGTCCTGGAGAAACTCTGGGTGTGTGTGTGAGGGACATAAAATCTGGTCTACTCTGCCAGATCCTCAACTTTCTATTGATTATTGCCCAGCGTGAATTTTTTTGCCTAATCAATTTGATTGCTCTATAACGTTCCTAGTTATAGATGCTTGGATCTTGGCCCTTAGTGGTTTCCCTAGGTGTGTTCTTTTCTTTTTGCATGTGGAGTGAAATTTTTAAGAAGTTACCCAATCAAAAGAGAAGCAACAACAACTTTGATAATGAACTTCAAAATGAAATCTGGATCAAAGTGAGTTTTAAAGTAATAAAAAAATACCCCAATGATATGAACTATTATTTATTCCTATTACAAAGAATATGTAACTACTTGGTCACGTAGAGAAAGATTAAATTCTGTCTGACTCTCCCTGGGGTTCTTTTGGCAGCCCATATCTCTATCACCATCCCATCCCTAAAGGCTCCATTCCTACTGTATTCCCATAGGCTCCAATTCCATTCCCAGCAAAATCCCTGCAGGCTTCATCTTAACATGTAACATAACCTTCACAGGCCCTAATATATTCTCTTCCTGTTATCATTCAATTGCATCTTTTCTCCATCCTTATATTCTTCTCCACACACAGGTTCTCCAAACTGACCCCATCCTATCCCTGCAAGCTTGATCTCTTTCCCTATTCCATAAGCATAACCTTCCCATTTCCATGTGGTTCTATCCCACTCTGCATGGACACTGGCCAGGTGTCTACCCAATCTTGTAGGCTGCATCTTCACACCATCACCATGGCTGAGCTCTCCACCCCATTCTTTTAGGCTGCATCGCCACACCATCGAGATCTCGATTCCTGTGGGCCAGATCTCCACCCCATCCTTGAGGGCTGTATCTTTACACCATCCCCATGGCCGAGATCTCCACCCATCCTTGTAGACCGAATATCCACATCCAATTCACTGAGATCACTTGATCTCCACCAAGTCCTTGTAGGCCCCACTTCTGTACCTTTCCTGGGGGCCAGATTTTCACCTATCCTTGCACTCCATCTCCACACCATTCCCATGGTCCAGATCTCCACTTTATTCATGTAAGTCTTATTTACACCTTATTTCTGCCCCATTTTCCTGCCATTAATTTATGTCCATCTCATCTCCTTGCATCCCATCTCCACACCTTATACCAATGGGCCAAATCTCCAGCCGGGCCCTGTAGACCCAGTCTCACTCCATCCCTTTAGACACAATCACCACCCCACCCCAATAGACACTATTTCCACTCCTTCTTCAAAGACCTCAACGCATTCCCTTGTTCTCTATTCTGCTAATTTAATTTAAGCTTTTCTTTCTGCAAGGTCCATCTCCATCCCTATCATATCCTCACAAGCCTGTTCTCTCTGTCGAGCCCCATCCCTCCAGGCTCTGATTCCGTCTTCACCCTATTGTCTCACTGTATGAAGATTTATCACTGCTGTAACATTAACCTACTTGCTCTTGCAAACGATTTACGCTACAAATTTGTTCATAATCAGCTTGATAAATGAGGCCTGTTGTTTGTTGACATATCCAGTATACATTTTTGGACAGTTTAAAAGAAAGCATATCTAGTTTTGTTTAAAATGCACTCATATGATTTTAAACAATGGTCTTTGTTTTTTTTGTTTTTGTTTTGTTTTTTCTTTTGACCCCATGCTATATATGTTATTATTTTTATTCTAATGAATAATACAGTAGATTTTTATGTCATTCTTTCATTTCAACCCTTTTTCTCAGACACTTTCCCTCTCATATACAGATATTACCCACAATGCCTGACCCCTGCAAGACACACAAATCCGAAGCCACCCGGAGTCACTAAACCCTCATTTGGAATAGTTAATAGCTATGAACCATGTGCAATTTGCCTTTCAATTGCTATCTGTGTACATTTATTCACTCGCTAATTACTCGTTAAGTAATAATGATGAGCTCCCAAGCACGCTCTGTCTGCAGGCCAGCAGCGGCGCTCACGTTCCGCATCCAAGCTGCCCCTGGCGCCGGCGTTTATTGGTTTGTGTATTTATTTACTCGACTGGTAATGATGTTCGAACACTTTCTCCAGGAGCGAATAACTAACGGCTCAGTGAAAGAGAGAGGGGGAGGAAACGATGCACTCATTCTTTTTCTGAATAACTTTTCATGGCCATCATATTTTTCCTCTCTGGGGAATTTGCATAATACCTCAAGTGTTTGCATTTGTTGGCTTCGCTATAAATTGGAAGAGGAGAAGACAGGAAACTGAGCATCTGACAAGAAGAACTTTGTGTGTGTGTGTGTGTGTTTGTGTGTGGGTGTGTGGGTGTATGGGTTGTGTATGTGCATTTAAATCAAGTGTGGTGTTTACATATAAATGTGTGTGTGTATGTGTGTGTAGGCAAGGTAAACAAAAGTAAACAATCCCAACCAACATGCAGTACACCATTACCAAGCGAAACGACGCAGGCTCTACTGTATCTCCGGCTCCATGTGCCATTAAATAAATACACTTTAAAATAAATTAGATAATGTGGGAAGAAATATCAATAATTAAGACACAAAACGCAGCTTGAAAATAAAACTCCAGAAACCAGACATAAAAAATGTTTATATGATCATATGCATATAAACGGTTTGACTGCAAAATGAGATAAATCCATTTCTGCAGTTTTTAAAAAAAAAAAAAGCACAAATGCCAAAATATGTCAAAATTGTTTTGGTTATATAAGTGTGAATTTGGTGTGATTTCGCAAAACACTACTGTATAACTCCACCTCCCACAGTTTTGGCACAATGGATAAATCAGCCTGTTTGTGGTTATTTTTAAATATGCCAAAATATGTTGGTTAAACTTTAATAGGACAAAAAAAAAAAAAAAGAAGCAAACTCAAGCTTTGATTGTGATTTTGTAGTGATTCAGACAGAAAGTAGTAGCAGAAAATTAGATTTAGAAAAAGTATTGAGATTTGTTGCACACAAAAACTTTTATAAGCAATACCAAAACTTCTGCTTACGGCATCATTGGCCTTGTCATCAACAGTACCAGTTATGGTTTTCATTTTTCTTTCATATTTTTACCTATTATGCAAAAGAAAAATCTTGTTTCTGTCCTGTATAGACATTCAGATGCATCTCGGTGTGCATGTACAAACTAAAAATGCTAATATAAACTGCTTGCTTTTTGTCCTTCTTTCACTTTTGTACTGTCTGGGTCCGGCTTGTTGCTCTTCTCTATAGGGGGTGTGGCTCAGCAATAGCTTATTTACATTTGGAGTAGGAGTGAAAGAAAGAGAATTTGATGTATGAAAAATGCATTATCTGAGTTATTTCAGATGGGCATGAACACACACACATACACCTTGTTCCAAATCATTATGCAAATTGGATCATAAACATTAAATGTTTAGGTTTTAAATGAAACTCATGGACGGCATTGCGTCTCAGGGCTCTTTGGATCACTGAAATATGTCTCAGACACCGGTGATAATTAGTTTGCCAGATGAGCTCAATTAAAGGAAAAGTACTGAAGAAGGTCATGATTAAGCAGGCCGCAGGTTTAAGCAATATGGGAGAGAAAAAGGATCTCACTTTGCTGCAGAAAAGCATCAAATATTGCCATGCCTTGAACAAGGTATGAAAACATTAGATATTTCACGAAAACTTAAGCGTGATCATCGTACTGTGAAGACATTCGTGGCTGATTCAGAGCACAGACGGGTTCGTGCAGATAAAGGCAGAATGAGGAAGGTTTCTGCCAGACAAATTCATCGGATTAAGAGAGCAGCTGCTAAAATGCCATTACAAAGCAGCAAACAGGTATTTGAAGCTGCTGGTTCCTCTGGAGTCCCGCGAACATCAAGGTGTAGGATCCTTCAGAGGCTTGCACACAAGCAGAAATGGTTGCAGCGGGCCCAGACATACATGAAGACTAGTTTTCAAACAGTCTTGTTTACTGATGAGTGTCGTGCAACCCTGGATGGTCCAGATGGATGGAGTGGTGGATGGTTGGTGGATGGCCACCATGTCCCAACAAGGCTGCGACGTCAACAAGGAGGTGGCGGAGTCATGTTTTGGGCCGGAATCATGGGGAGACAGCTGGTAGGCCCCTTTAAATATGACCTCCTAAAGCTGCAAATTCAACAAAAGCCCATTTTCAGTTCTTTACAATCTATAAAATGTTTTAACTCTGTTGTGCATAATAATTTGGAACGGTGCGTTTTCAGTTTATTTTTTAAATAAATATTATTATTCATTATATATGCAGTGGAACCTCGGATTGTGAGTAACTCGGTGTACGAGTGTTTCGCAAGACAAGCAAAGATTTTTAATACATTTTGACTTGAAAAACGAGCAAGTCGTGGTTTACGAGTGCCGAGTATCATGTATCACGCATGCGCTCTTGTTTTGTCACCGAGTGTCACGTGATCACAACTGAGCCAATGATTTTTCTCTCTCTTGCGCTGCGGAATTGTGGGTAATTGTCTCCCCTGCTGGGTCTTAGTGCTCGTCTCTCACTGGATAATTAACATCTCGCTCTCTATTTCAGCATGTCTCCTTTGTGTGTGACACACACACACACACACACACACACTCTCTCGCCTTTACAACCTCTCCCTGACTTCACACACACATACAGACACACACAAAGCTCTGCTCTGTCGCGATTCTTTTCAAAGGTAAAGTGCTGGTTCATTATTATTATTATTATTACTATTGTTATATATATTTTTTGCTTTACAGCAGTGATTCCATTAGTATGCGCTCACGCGAGTGTCATTAGAGAGATTTTTTTTTCCCCCGTTAAACCAGTGTTTCCGTTGTGTGTGTGTGTGTGTGTTTGTTGTGAAACTCAAAAAACGGGATAGGGTGAGGGAGGAGGAGTTTTACCTTGTAAGACGAGGTGAGAGAAGGGGCTAATTCCACACACACACACACACACACACACACACACACACACACACACACACACACACACACACACACACACACACACACACACACAAATACACACACACACAGCGTCTGCGCGCACAAACTGAAACACTTATCTGTCTGCAGGTTAATTTGTTTTATTTTTACTTCATATGTTGTATTAATGATTTTTTATTTTTCGATTTGGTTTACGAGTGTTTTGGAATACGAGCCCGCTTCCGGAACGAATTATGCTCATAATCCAAGGTTCCACTGTATATTATTTATACAGTTTATTTTTTAAACAAATATTTTTATCATTAGGAGGTTTGTTCAATAAAATTCGACTTATACCCTAATGGTTTATGACTTGAAAATTATTCTGACTGTCATTTGCATTGATTAATTATAAAAATTAGAGAAATATATCATTTGTGTAATAATTTGGAAAAAAAATTGGCAACCTGACCCCTGAAGTAACTGCCATAAATAGGACTGATTTATCTCTAGGGTTTAATGCTGTATAAAAAAAGAGACAGTGGGAATCTAAAAAAGGTTTTTATCTTGTTTCGATTCTCAGATTTTCAGTTAATCATGGAAGTCCATGAGTGTTGGGGTCAAGCTCTTCTTGGCTTCAACATTCACGGCAGCTGGTAGATTTGCATCACTGATCATGTGACTAAAGGAAGGATGTGATTGGCTTTTTACGGATGTGTCACATTTTGTTGTGCAATTCAAAGCTTCGAACAGAAGGATGTGTAGCAGTTTATAAGTGAACGGTTTTGTTTAAGATAACCTTGTAAATAATTAGACGAAATTAATTTGAAAAAAAAAAATGGCTTTTGTCTCATTTTGCAAAACACGCCCCTTTATACACAATTTGTAGATGAGATTAGAATAGATTACAACTCGATTCAGTGAACCATAACAGACTGTAATAAAGTGGACATTCACTGTGCTGTATTAGAAAGCAATGTGAATAGAATACAACAGAATTGAGAGTAGTAACAGTGACAGCATACAACAAAATACCCGCGTACTGTATGTACCTTTAGAATTGAGTAGACTCGGCCAACATACACAGTCATAACATTTCCAGAATAAACACTTTTATTTATTTATTTATTTATTTATATATTTGTAGTCATTCCACTGTAAACTATTTTCCCATCCCCAATTTAGCGTCTGTTAAAGTTTCCATTTCCCGCGCGAGCAGGAGATTCTGGTTCGCTTGCGTCTTTGTCGGTTGGTTTCTCGCTTCACTTTTCGCCCAAAATCAAGCGGAGGAGACAAGTTTCCCTGCCGCAGAGCTTGGCAGGGGAGAAGGAACGAGCGAAATAGGGAAGGAGAGAAAAATAAAGAGAGAGCTTTTGTTGCTCTGTAGAGAGGCGAAATTAAATCAGGGTGAGAAAAGAGCAATTGAAAGTGAGGGGTGAAAAAAAAAAAAAAGAAGAGAGAGGAATAAACAGGAGCGAAAGGGATGATTTAGCTGCAGCTTGATGAGTTCACTCCGGTTATGATTAGCCCATGAGCAACCAGCTGAAAATGATTATTGTTTGCTTTTAATCTCAGAGTTTTTGCTCGAGCCTTTATTCGTGTTAATGTCGCAGCTTTATTTCACACACTCCTGCGCTAATGAGTTTTCCTGAGGAAAGGACGAGTTTGTTGACGTGAATGTTGCATATTTATATACGTGACGCACGGAATAACAGGAATCACCGTTCACATGAACCAGGTGTAAATATGCGTTTCAGGGACCTAGGCAACCGATGGCATCGTTAGAGACAGAGAGATACTGTGAAATTAACATTTTGGACAAGATACAAGTTTACTACTTACACCTCACTGAGATCAGCAGATACTAAGATTCTCCTTTAAAATGGTCTTTAGGGGTCACGACTGAAAACGGTAAATTCATTTTTAGTTTGAAAGTTATTAGAAGCATTGTGTTTGTGTTTAAATACGAAAAACAATAAAGTCGCATATTAAATATTAGTAGTAATTATTTAAAGAATAAAGAATAAAAAAAGAAAAAGAAAAGAATACCCTAGGTATTTGACCCTAGGGGCCACCGTACTTTAAAAGGTACGACTTGTTGACATTTGTAAACCATAATTCTTTTAAATGATATCAATAGTTAAAATGAGCTGACGTTAGCAAATAATAATAATAATATTTATAAAAATACATTTTTTGTAACTATTATTTGAAGGCTTATTAAATACAATACGCACATTAGCCAGCTAGAAATGACAGAAATCAAGCTGTTCTAGTAAAGATATTCCTAGCAGCCTGGTATGATAAAGCGAATTTACGCTCCCCTCTGCGAAATGGTTTTTTTCTTTTTATACCGCCAAATTCTGTCCATGATTATGATATAAGTAAAGAAAACGGTGCTGAAAACACTGTGCGCTGTTGTTATCCATTTGTGGCTAAATTTAGTGTCGTGGAACGGCTCGACTGAAAGTACTGAAAAGCTACAAAACTTTGTGTGGGAAAACGTGTGTGTGTGTGTGTGTGTGTGTGTGTGTGTGTGCTGGTATGTGAGCAAAGATTAGCTCATTATTGTAGCATATCCCAGAATGCTGTGGGGCAGAGGTCGTTAGCAGCCTGGGCTGCCTTCAGCTTGTCATGGCCTCTGGCACTCGTTCTGTCAGGATGTACGCCAAAAATTAAGTGTGTGTGTGCGTGTGTGTGTGTGCGTGTGTGTGTGTGTGTGTGTGTGTGTGTGTGTGTTATTTTTGCTTTATTGCTTGTTCGAATGTTTCTCGCACTCGAGCTCACACACATACATACACACACACACACACACACACACACACACACACACACACACACACACACACACACACACACTGGTTATCACTCCTGCTGTTACTCTTTGTCACATCTTCCACTTTACAGCTGAAAGTTTCAGGGCCATTTTAGGTTTTATGGCGAACGTCTGCGCGCTCTGTCCCGCTGGGAAAACCGTCTCACCTCAGAGACCCCGTACTGTACATCACTGAGGATGATGATGATGATGATGATGATGATGATTATTTAGCTATACAAATAAACCTTACGTCTCATTTAAGAGATATTAACAGCCTTAATTTAATGTAATTAGCTTTAATTAAAATGTCAGTTAACACTGTTTTCATAGTTCACTAGTTGTGAAATCTTCTATTATTAGTAATATAACACGTCGATTACTTAGCAATTCAGAGCGATTAACAGCTCTGTATATATTTAGATTTTGAAGTCATTGGTTAGTTTTATTACATATTAAAGTATCAAATAGAACAATTAGATCCATTGTTTTGTTTACAGTTCTTTGTTTAACATATTATACATGTGTATCATATAAATATGAGGGGTGTTCAAGTCAAACCGGGACTTAATAAAGCCATAAAACAGTTGATGTTTACAGACTTCAGTCACAGTGCGGTGATGAGAGCCTTGGCTGCAGTAAAGGTTACGGGAGTTATCGCCATGCCCCCGTACAGTCCTGACCTCGCTTCAAGACATTTCCACATGTCGTTTAAGGAGGGACAGGAATCATGATTCCACCTTGACGGTGTCCACGCACTAGGATAAGGGACACACTGGGATAACACAGAGAGGATTACACAGAGACATAGAGGGAGTTTTTACTCTCAGAACTGTGACTTTTGTGGTATCAAAAGTCCCGCTTTGACTCGAACGCCCCTTTACATGAACTTTAGCATTAAATGATCATTAATTGTATATTAAATACTAATTACCTGCATGTAATTTGCTTATAGATTCTTTTTTTTTTTTTTTTTCCTACAGCAGCTTTTCGTTAGACTATAATTGTCTGGAATTATCTTTCTAAGCAGTTTCTTTACAACCAGGTTTATTAACTTCCATAAACCATTTTCATAAAGTCACTTTTGACAGTCACGATCTACTGTGCCATCGGTGTAGAAGCGTCTCTTGTTATAATGTTACAGCCTAACGTTCATAAAAACCTCTCGAATACTTTACTGACCGTATAGTATAAAGGGTTATTAAGTATTAGTTAGTAATTATTACTTGAACTAAACTGGGGGTTTTATTTGATTTCATTGCTCTGTTATCACGATGAGTTCGCTGGATTTACCGTATATTAGATCTGGTGCTCTTGCCTGTGTTTAGATCCAGACTACGGATCGTCCTTCCATGTTTGACGTCTACTACTGTACTGTACGTAAAGCTAGCGCTGAGCTCATGTCAATGCTAGCTAGCGCACGTTTTCAGTACAACCAGTATGTTAAAGCAAAGCTAGCTAATTAGTCGTCTGAGCTCTTAGGCAGTGATGGATGAGGAACCTGCAGTAAATGTTTTTTACATGGAATGACTGGAAGTCAAACCGAGGTCGATGGCGCTGTCGCCTGCTAATTACGTCAATGGGTGTGTTTCGGGTTTAAATCCTTTTGTTTTAGCAGTAAAAATTAAACAGTTAAAATGCGATTTTGAAGATCTACTACTACTACTACTACTACTACTACGTTGGCTCTGAAGACAATTCATCCCCATACGAGACAAGGACGAATTCAAGCACTAAGCTCCATCCTCTTCAGTAATAAATGCAGAGATAGTCATAATCACTCATGATCTTACACAAAGCGTCTCTAGGACAAGGTTATAGGGAGCCTTTTTCGTTTTTTTCTAAGAAAGAATAGTCCATAAAAAAAGCAGTTGTGAAACTGTAAAATGACTTCTTTTTTCAAATAAAGAAGTAAAATATGCGGAGAGACTTCCTTCCGCGCTCAAATCGTCAGGCGATTAATAAAACACCGGCTTAACATCCCCCCCAGGGCGACCCGGAGACGGCTTGGCGTTTTAAGTAATCTCCACTAATCTCGTACGGACGGGACAAGGGGACGTAAGACGTGCTCGTTAGGCGTGAAATAAATGCCGTAAATAACATTAGTGCTGAACATAACGGTAAAACGCCATCAAGAGGAAACGCAGGAGATGTGAAAGATTTACGGGAAACCCAGATAGGTTTCTCCCCCCCCCCTCAGGTAGGTGTGTGAGCTGAGCACCTCTTCATTCGATTCTACAAACGCAGACCTTCTTGTATTTTTAATGTAGTCTTCAGGAACAGTTCTCCAGGATCCTGACGCGCTCGTTGTTCGGTCCAGTCCCCGGACCTGCACAGTTTCACAGAACAGACCAGAGAGGAAATGAGGTTCTTACATAAGCAACAAGTTTTGAAATTGTAACTTTAGGCACTTTGCAGCAAAACATCACACTGTGAACATCCGATTTCCACAACCGAGTAAATGACACAGCTTTAGAGGAATGATTATTCCTTTTAATTGCAATGGATTTTATTATCTCGAACATCAACGTAGCCACCAATCCAACAATGTAAAACTGTTGAATGTCTCGAAAATTCTGGGAATTCCTATCCACTTTGATCTGAGCGCTGCTCTATGAATACGTACACTGATGTTGTCTTCTGATGTCCATCAAGTCTTCACTATTTAAATCCCTTTAACCACAGAGCACTTCATCTTCTGCCAAGGACGAGGCTCACTGTCTGTGTGGTCATCAGTTATCGATGACAATTAATCCATACCGTAAGGGTGTCATATCAAGGATAGGAACAGCACAACGCCTCCGGCACGATATTCTAATCGCTGTATTCTTCCACTCGGCGTTTTCTCCCATCGCTCATTCTCGCCGCCGCTCGCGTATCGATTTGCTGCTGTCATCTAATTGCTCTCTTGACAGGACAACAATATGGCGCCGTGATTGCCTCTCCCTCATCATACTGAAGAATTACGGTCACGTTCAGGGGAGCACACACTCGCACACACTCAAAAACACTTACGCACCCTCACACACACACACACACACACACACACACACACACTCATACATACCAAGTTCCAGGACTGAGTTTTCACTCATTGATAAGTAACGATTAATTTGCTGAGATAGTATGCAGTAGATTTGTATGCTATGTAAATAGAAAGAATAGAGCATTGTGGGTAATTCCTTAGGGACTGAAAAGTCAAGTTTTTTTGTTTTTTTTGTTTTTTTTACAGCTGATGGATGTTTTTCACTCCAGCATAACAGCCTCAGGCGAAAGGATGCGACTCCATGCTGTTTTCTGCAGGTTGTAGATGAGAGTTCAGACATTTTTGGCTCCAATTCATCTCACAGCCAGATGCACATAGGAAACCGTCTGTGATTATTATTGTTGTACAAAAAAAAAAAAGAAGAAGAATTATTATAATAATAGACACAATTTAGAAACTGACAGTGAATTTATTAAGGCTGCATCGAAATGGAAATGAAAACAATTTTTTGTTTTGTGTTTATGATTTCTTCATGATTTGCTCAATACTTCATCTTTTCTTTTGGCAAAATGTTTTTTGACAAAAATGTTCTAAACAGAGCTAAAGTTCTTGACTTATAAAAATAACTACTTGTGAGGAGGACTAACATACTGTAGCAGGAGCCACCAGGAGCAGGACCCCGAAAAAAAAAAAAATCTAAATTGTTTCTGTGTTCTGGTGTTGAAGAAGAAAAAGTAGTAATAGCAATTGATGTAAGAACAAATAATCAAGTTGAACTTTTGGAATAATAGTAAATGGTATTGATCTTATATGTAAACCATGAGGTATACCTCATGTGTCTCTCCTGGGCCCATTTATTTGTATTTTTATGACATGTTCCTAATGTGGCTGTTATAGTCATTATACATGAGGTTAGCAATATTTCACATGTACAGTATGCATATGCTACGGTATGGTACTGCACAAGCAGAGGAGGATTCTGGGTAATTTCTGGATCATGACACGTTACTGTTTTAAACAAGGAGAGTATAACTGAACAGCATTAAGTAAAAAACAGAAACTATGTTTGAGTCATATTAGACACATACATTTTTTATCTTGTAATGATTTTATTCAAGCCAGTAGGCGATAAGGAAATTATGTTTTTATTTATTTATTAAATGTATTTATTTTTTTCAATGATCAATGAAAATTAATCTCCGTAATGAAGCCACAAGCACAGTTGTACAGTGAAATTAATGCGGCCTTTTTTTGTACGTCGATTCGTAATTGCATTGCCTTGCTGTGTTTCCAATTATTGTAATAGATTTGGTTTTTAATTCCGATAAAATGATTAGAATGTAGAGCAACTGTTACAGCCATATTTTGGCAAAGGAGAAAAGGACAAGCAAATATTATACATTTTGTTCTGGAAAAAAAAGAAAGAAAAAAAAGAAAAAAAGAGTAATTTAGGGAGTTTTGGTGAGTCGACTCTCCTTGGCAGATCATTTGACTCGTTGAAAAGGAGCGTAATGACCACAGTCTACTGTCAGGAACACGTTCTAGCTCATCAGTCAGCGGAGACTAAGGGCGTTTTCGCAACTAATAGTCTTTCTGCTGCGCCTGAATCAGAGTTGAATTGATTCTTGCACTTTGTTTGCTATTTGGTTTTACGCAGTACATAATTAAAGACATTAATTGGAAAACAAAACAAAACTAAAAAGTACAGCTACAGCTCTGTGCTTTGGCGCAGGCTTACAAGAAAGCCAAGGCGCGTTCGATTTGCTCGCCACGAATGAATCGACTCGGAGTAGATTCTTCTTGAGTCCGATCGTGGAACAAGGACAAGGCACCTTTTGAAAGATGTCGAAGCAGCCCTAAAACGCAATGATTCAACACCTTGTTATTATTCAACATGTTATTATTCAAATCCGCTCGAGAAGGTGCGCGAATTGAAATTGAAAAACCAAATCTGAATAGCCTCGGCCCAAACAAATCGCAGCCATGCAATACGTTTCAATCAAACTGTCAGAGCCTGGAATAATAATTCAAACATTTATATTTATTAAATCCAAACCCTAATTGTATTGCCATTTTGTGGTGTATTGGAATTCGTCCAAGAAATTGAGGTGTTCTAATAACACACGCCGAAACGTGCAACATGTTCTGCAGCCAGAATGCGGAAATAACCCTGAAGCGCTTTGGTGCGTCCGTGAAGCTGGGCAAAAACCGCGCAGAAAGGTGTGCTACATCTGTTTTGTGAGAAATATGAGAGAACTTTAAACCCGCCGATCTTTGCCCCTTAACTCTTCCCGACGCGTCACGTCTTCGGTGTGATTATTTATTTATTTCTTGTGCGCTGTATTATAGTGTTGATTAAAGCAGATACACATCACCCCAAGGCGCCGTTTTCCCGCTCTAACACAACTCATCGGCTCATTAACAAGCCCTTCACGAGGATATAAAGATCGTGCTAGAGTGCATTAGAGTGTGTACCACGTCCAACCCAACCTGCTATTCACAATTATCTCAGGATAATAAAATAATATCAGCGCAAGTTTCTTGAACAGTTTCTATAAAAGCTTGGCACAAAAGGGAATAAAGAATTCTGTGGTTTTTAAATGAATAACTCTTTCTCTATGAGATTCCTTCTCATTTTTCTTCTCGGCTGGATCTCCCGGCACGCTCGGAATTCCGTTTGGACGAGGCGAGATCAGCTGGGTATTTTTTCTCTCTCTCTCTCTCTCTCTCTCTCTCTAACATTAGCGATCTGAAAAGCTCCGTCGTCAGAAAAAAGCTCCCGGAGGACTCCCGGGCCGGCTCGGCGAATTGTAAATGTGATTTCTTTCTGTTTCTGCTTATCAAGAGTGTAAAAGCGGGAGGCGGCTCACGTCCGTGGCCTGAATACAAGCTAACGATGTGTCTCGCAAACTGAATGTAGGCTCAAAGCAGAAGACGGAGAGTGCAAGCAAGCGCTACCGCTACAGAGCGTGTCCAAAAATACCGCTCGTTAACCCAAAGAAACTGTGTGAAAATATTTGTGCTGATGGGGCTTAGGTGTAAAGCAGATACTGTGGCTAACAAGCTAATGAAGAAATGTTAGCAGTGTCTACTTTACATCTTAGCCGCTCAAGATGAGGGGAGGGGAAGGGCAGGTCTGAAATGCGTCATCATTTGTGTATCGTTATAGTCTTTACAGTGCTGTACATTCATCCCTAAACCTCCACCGTTTGTTGAAAGTTACAAACTGTAACCTGTTCAAAAAACTCTCTTTTAAGAGTGTGCATATAAACTGGGTAAGGGAGCTCGGTTTATTTCTTACAATCACTTACAATCTGTCGGATATAAATGTATAAAATTGAGCTTACATTCTAAGAGAAACTGAGTTCCTTCTGGATTTTTCATGGCTTTCAAATATTCTTCAACTTGGAACCTGTCTCTAATTTGAAAAGGCACTGATCTCTAGCTCTCATAACAACAAATTCAAGCAAACACACCATTCAGGCTGTTCGGTATCTATGTACTATGGGTAGAGCATGCAATTGTTCTTCAGTTGCTCCTTCAACAACAAGGTTCAACAAACAGGCCATTGATGCTGGCCTCCTTTTAGAAGAACACTGAGTCTAGGTTCTAATGAGAGAAAATGGTTCTTCAGCGGTTCTTCTTTTATTTCAGAGAAAAAGAGATTGACTTGGAAACCTTCCTGAGACCCAAAAAGCCTAGAACGTTTCATTTTTCCTCCAGAAGAACAACCAGGGAATCTTCAGCTTGTTAAGAGAACTCTGGAAGAACTCGTTTTTGAGGGGTGTTTGTACAAACTGAGCTCATTGTTTTATTCTTAACAACTACACCCTGATATAAAGTATAATAGGTGGGTAGGTAGGTAGGTACTGTAGACCCCCTTCAACAACAAGGTTCTGAAATCAGAAAGGGTTACAAACATTTTAAAAGGCTAAGAACCCTTTATTGTCCAATGTACATGTTCCTCAAGAACCTGTTTCTGAAAGGTTCTTTCAAAAATGCAAAACAAAAAAAAAAAGGTTCTACTTGGAGGAATCATTTTAAAAGAACACTTAGGAGCCTTAATGAAGTCGCTAAAAAGGTTTTAATGAGAGCAAATGTTTCTTCAGGAAACTTTGAGGTTTTCTAAAAGAAGTAACGTGGAGACCTTTCTGTGAATGGTAAACCTATAATGTTAAATCTCCCTCCAGGGCAGCAACCAGTGAATCCTTATCTTGTTTAAAGTCGATGGAGAATCAACCAGTTCTTCTGGGTTTCTTTAAAGGTTTGTTGGATATTTCATGGTTCAAAGGGAATGATCGTACTGTACTGTACCTGGAAACATCTCTGAATTAGAAACATAACTTTTTGTCACGTAAGATTTTCTTCAAAGGAGCAAGTAGTAATAGAGTGTATCATCCTAATGATCTTTCTCCATCTTATCGTTTTCAGGAGCTTCTGTGAAGCTCCTCTCGGTCCTCTCTGCTACTTGAGAGCATTTGAATATAATCGGTTGATTCCTTTTGTAAGCCTGTCAGGGTCTTCAGGAGAACCCTTTATGCTGTAATATGACACTTTAATGGAAATTGTATCTTTAAAAAGAAACACTTTCCTTTGGTGAAGAATAAAAGTGTGGTTCTTCACCACTTCACGCAGAAGAGGATTTTGGCTGATGGGTCATTACCGCTGTCCTTACTGCTATCTGATTTAGCTCTGAGTGATGCCATGTTTGCTGTAACACCTGTAACTCAAGGTTACCCTTATTTTCTATCAACATGCACCAATAGAAGGCATGGAGTATGTAATGTGATCAACATTGTGAAGATACTGTACACCTGTCTTTTATAAGGAATAGGAAATGAAGGCGTGGCAAAGCTGTCAATCAAGATGTTTAATGGTGTCATCTATTAAGGGCATCCATTCCCAGGTAAAACCTCTTGTAGATCACCTGAGCTTTCAGATCATCAATCAGTGGAAATGGCCATTTCTCAGCTGATCAGTTGACCCTAATGAATAGTGGAATGAAGTGCCAGGTTTCATGTGTAAGCTGTAATTACCCAGAATGCTATGGACGAAAAGGGTAATGGGCCGGCCAGGAGGTGCTAAAAAGAAGACTGAATCCAATACTTTTGGAAGAACAATGTTAGGGGTGGGCTCGGTGATGCTTAGGATATAATGAATATATTTATTGTCTTGTCCTCTATGAGGATGTTCCCATCTTCTTCTGCAGTTTATCTCAGGCGTTTACAATTTCAGCCCAGCCCAGGCCTTGAGCATTAGCCAGATATCTGCTCGATGCTAAGTGGAGGCCAGTTGCGTGCCAGGCAACAACCGCAGAATTTTAAAAAATGACTGTGGAATAAGGCAGCTGCTGGATGCTGGACGCCTCGAAGCAGGACTTAATTCAACAGCTCGTTTTTTTTGGGTGGACGGACGACCTGCCGAGAGAAGCAGAAGCAGAAAATATATTTATATTTAACCCATATATTCATGAGTTTATTGCAGAACTAATTTAAAAAAAATAACTTGGTGAAAAAGTGCATGTGCATTCTTTAGTAAGTGAAAAACTTTGGACATACAGTAGCTGTGGTGTAAAAAATCATTTGGCGACATGCTGTTGTCAAATAATCGGCATCATGGTGGAAGCAGGAACTTTTCTTCCTCATCAGACAACTTTGGCCGTCTGAATGAATTCTTTTCTCACTTTCCAATAAATTTTTCACTGATTAAAGTACATTTTTGGGAGGATTTTAAGAATCTATTTCAGCACTAACGTAACTCTAAAGCTGCCACGTTTCCAGCGTACGAGGCACTTCATCTACAGGAAGAAACTCGTGCAATTTTCTGAATCTCGATCACGTCACGATGCATTAAGCAACTGAAGCGCCTGGGGCTCGAAGTCGGCGCTTGACGGAGTGTGGAGGAAGCTCTGGCTCCACTCAACTGTACCCCATTACCTCAAACGGCCTCTCTTAAGTCGAACCCCATTTGCGCCGAAGATCCATCTTCCTCTTTTCCATCTGCCACTGACTCAATGTGACAGGGCCGAGCTGCTTTTTTAAATGCCGTTTAGAAAGGGCTTTTAAGAAGCCGCCCATCCATCCCTCCCTCCTCCCTCCCTCCCTCCCTCCCTCTGCTCCTCTCCTTCAAAGCGACAAGGTATCTCCTGCTATCTCCTGCTTTGGCTCACGGGTAAATGTCAGGTTCGGAGGCGGCGTAGAACTTCGAGAAAAGAAAGAGGTCAAGGAGTTGAGTAAGAGGTCCACTCGTCTGTGATGAGCCACTTCTCCTGCAGGAAAAAAATCCGATACGTCTCCCACACGTCCTTAAAATAACCATCGGGCTCACTAGGCAGAACGCTAGAAGGCTCTGGAGAGCGGAAGATCGATGAAAAAAAATCAGAGAGATGGATGAAAAATGTGGGGGGGGGGAAAACAAATCGCTGGAAAATGCTGAATGTGGTGAGAAGGACTGAAACAAAGCTGATCTTTATCAGGATAAGCTGTTCGAGTAATGCACCCCGAGTTGAGTTGATTTTGAGTCGCATCCTAAACAGGAAGAACGAGAGAAATGCAGAGGAATCTGATCAGGTGACCCCCTCACCAACAACGAGCAGGCTTCCGTGGGAGTCCAGCGCTCTTAGTAATATTGCTGGAGGATCGATCAGCACTGGAAATTTACGGCTGTACACACAGGCTTTTACTCAGCCGCTGCCGTAAAGCACCAGCACCCTCTGAGAGGAGGTACAGGCAGGCAGGAAAGGAAAGGAGATGTAGAAATAAGGATGATGAAAGAAGAACTGGAAAACTGGACGCGCTGAATATCGCCTCGGTCAGCAGTTCAACCCATTTGATAATTAATGAAATTTCAAAAGGGTAAAAGAATACAACACGTAATGTCGCATCCCCAAACATTCCTGTGTGCTTCCACTAAAACTTTAGGTCCAAAAGTCTGTGCACCCCTGTAAGACCACCACGCACAAATGTCTATTATGATGTCTCTGTGCACTGTAGATCAGGGGTGTCCAATCTTCTCCAGAAAGGGGCCGGTGTTTCTTTTATTTCAACCATGCAGAAGCCACAACCTGATTCCACCTGTTTAATTAGTCATTCTTGGCTTGCAATATACTATCAGGTGTGGCTTCTGTGTGGTTGGAACGAGAACTTGCATACACACTCCCACACAGGCCCTTTCCGGAGACGATTGGACACCACTGCTGTAGGGGAAATACAGTTTCCCTCGTTCCGGTCGTGTGCTCCACGATGACATGAAGTTCTGATAAGGTTGGAATGGAAGAGCGCAGAGAACCGAATTGAGATGTGATGGCAAGAGGGCATGCATACTTTTGCTTGCTCTATGGAAAAGGTTTAAAACTACTCTCGGGTTTTGTGTGTGTATATTTGTGTGAACTCGTTTCTGGATCTTCGATATGAGGCAGTCTGATAAGGGAATGTTGTACAGAGCGGTGCTGTATCTAGCGAGTGCCGCGGCACTGAAGCTCATTTGAATTTGATAGCGAAAGCTGCAGGGTGGTGATTAAAAACTCCAACCATCTGCTCAGCTCCCTGTCTCCGGCACAGGCTCCCCGGCCGGACCGCAGGATTCCCCCATTCTTCCTTTTTTTAAAGGAAAAATTAAAACCGGACTAGCAGAAAGAGAAACGTCGATACTATGGATCCGGAAAAGGTTATGGGGTGAGATGAGGAAGCTGTTTCCACGGAAACTGTAGTGCAATGTCAAACCTGGGTGTTTTTTTTTTTTAAACAGCACATCTAATTTGCTGTGAGGAGACTCATTACTGCTGTTATTTAACCACATGAGACTTGTTATTGCTGTTATTTACCAACGTTTCATCGAAAAAAATAGATCTTTCTGCATGTTACAGGACTTTTTGCTGAACTATTGTAAAATCATAATAATACACTACAGTGAAAACGTTACGGTATTACTGACAGTCTGATCCGTTTACGCTGGATTACTCTGATTGGGTTACAGTGGATTAGCATGGTGTCGTACTCCATTAGAGTGAATTAGCACCACATCTGGATGGGTTAGAGTGGGTTAGGTTCACACCTGGATGGGGTAGAGTGGATAAGCATGGTATCTGTTTAGGTTAGCGTGGATTAGCTTGGCATTTGGTTGTTAAAAATGGATTAGCTTGGCACCTGTTTGGGTTAGAGTGGATTAGCTTTGCCTGTGGATGGTTTAAAATCTATTAGCATGACGTCTGGTTGGGAAAGAATGGATTAGCATTACATCTGAAAAGGTTAGAGTGGGTTAGCATCACATCTGTAAGGGTAAGCATGGAATTGCATGGTATCTGTTTATTTTAGGATGGATTAGCATGGCACCTGGTTGTGTTACAGTGCATTAACAAAACATCTGGTTGTCATGGTATCATATTCAGTTAGATCGGATTAATAAAGCATCTGGTTGGTTTAAAATGGATTGAATTAGCATGGCATCTGGCTAGGTTACAGTGGATTAGCATCTCTATGGATTCGAGTGGATTAGCATTGCATGTGGATAAGCATGTCATCTGGTTGTTGTAGTATGGATTAGCCTTACATCTGGCTTGGTTAGAGTGGATTAGCATTATAACTGGATAGGTTAGGGTGCAGTTGCATGGCATCTGGTTGGTTTAAAATAGATTAGCATGTCATCTGTTTAGGTTAGAGTGGATTAGCATGGCATCTGGTTGGTTTAAAATAGATTAGCATGTCATCTGTTTAGGTTAGAGTGGATTAGCATGGCATCTGGTTGGTTTAAAATAGATTAGCATGTCATCTGTTTAGGTTAGAGTGGATTAGCAAAGCATCTGGTTGGATCAGAGAGGATTAGCATGGTGCTCAGAGCCCAGAGCTCAGAGGTGCATTAACATGGATTCTCATTGGATTAGAAAGGAATCAGGTCAAGGAGGATTGGCAAAAGCTTAAAGTGAATAAGCGTGTGTTATTGGTTAAAAATGCCAGAGTGTGGTCTGTAATTTCACTGTATATTTACCTGCAATTCGATTATGTTACAATCTGATTAACGTAATCTAGATTAGCCTTGAATTCGGTAAAGCAGATTTGTTTGGAACCCGATCGGTTCTGATTATTTTAGCAATCCAGTTTGTTGGATTGTTTCAGAGTGTATTAGCACGTTCAGTGTGAAGCAGAATAACGTAAAAGTCGATTATCTAGTGTATCTAGTGGCAAAATTTTGATTTGGTTTAGTGCGGAATACGGCTGTAGATTAACAAGGAGGGGTGTTTGGTTCTGAACACCTCAGGAAAAAGGAACCATAGCATGGAATCATAATGTAATAATAGGCATCGGCTCAGTTAGCATGTTCAGATTTAGCATCGTCAGAGCAGGTGGAATGAATATGCTAACTAGAGCAGATGAGGTTGAAGAATGATGAGTTCAGAGCTCTTCCACACTCACCGTATCATGTCTGTCCAGGTTTTTGACAGCGGCGTGAAAATTGCACGGGATGTATAAAGTGCGGAGACGGCGGCGGCGTTACGCCGGGCCCAGAGTGCCCGTAATTACGTCATTATGTATGATTTAGATGGAAGCCTCTCAGAGGGCCGAGATATAATGACGTCAATTTCAGTTCCTCAGGACGGTTTGAGCTCCGAGCACGCTTAGCAGAACCTGAGGCGCCGCCCGTGCGTGCGTCTGTATTCATTCACGTCGCTCATCCGGAGGAGAGTTGGAGCATATGGAGCGGTTCATTAGGACTAATGCGCCATAGCGCTACATCGCTCACGAGGCTCGCGCGCCCGGCTCCGGCAGCGATAACAAAGCAATCACTTCTAACAAGCTGAATTAGCGGTGAATCAGCTGAGCGTGTCCCGCTGCTCAGCGACTCACACACACTTGTGCACACACACTCGCATCACGGTGTGTAAAAACACGGTGTGGTGAGTAATTAACAACAAAACTTCTCGCACAACATGCGCTCATATATATTTACAGTATGATTTTTTTTCGCTAACGGTTAATGAGGGAAGTTTTAGCCCAAACTGTTTGGATGCTAGCAAAGGTTTTTTGTCCGCCAACTTTTGTTTCTTAATATAATTATATGTAAATAAAATAACAAAACCTACTAAAAAAAAGTCCTGTGCTAACTGTTTGCTAGCATCGTATCAGTCATTCAGCAGGAGCCTAGCATCCTCGCTTTCATCGCGTTGCTTCGCGCTCTAACGAGACGTTTTGTCAACCAATTTCCTGAGGTAAAAATGTGGATTAGGAATCCGTAGCAGGATGCTAAATATTCATACAGGCTACTCGTAACAAGCAATAAGTGGTCTGAGTTTGAGGTAACAGAGAAACATCATGAAAAACTAGCAGTAAATATTCAGTCAAAACTTTGAACGCTTTGATATCTTTCGCTTTTTTTTTTTCTGTAAAGCCGAGTTAGCAAAGTGCTACGATAATTTTATTAGCATATGTTTAACACACAGGTGATATTCATACTGCTGCTAACACAAAAGCTAGCAAAAAACATCTAAGAATAATACTAATCTACAGTAATTTACAGTAGCTTTAGCAATGGGAATGCTACAGTACTTTACGGACACTAGCGCACACACACACACACACGCACGCACGCACACACACACACACACACACACACACACACACACACACACACACTTCATGAAGTAAAATGATAAAACGCATCCAGATGCGCTAGTTAGATGATTAGCATGCATTGAGTAACTCAAGCAGCCTGACATTAATGATACATAGAAGAAAAACATTCACACTCATTCGCCAACCCGCACACACACACACACACACACACACACACACACACACACACACACATTTCAACAGACAGCTGCGTAGATGAAGGGTGTAAGAGTTCGGTGATAGAACCAGATGCTATCTGTTGCTGTCCAGGGAAGTTTTCCAGTAGGTCTGTGTGTGTGTGTGTGTGTGTGTGTGTGTGTGTGTGTGTGTGTGTGTTCATCTAAAACATGTCATTTTGGACATTTTCAATGAACTGTGTGATGAAAAAAGTATTTTTGTAAAAAAAAAAAAAAAAAAAGTGTGTGTGTGTGTGTGTGTGTGTGTGTGTGTGAGAGAGACTTTTTTTTTTTTTTTTTGGACTCCAAAGCTGTGATCACAGTCCAGTGATACACATACACACACTTTATCCAAGAAGTCACTATGGTAACAGCTGGCATCTCCTAGCCTCTGTGTGTGTGTGTGTGTGTGTGTGTGTGTGTGTGCTAGTGACCTGTGCCAGATGAACCATGAACACTAGTCACACTACAGCCACCTGCTCTCTCTATACTGTGTGTGTGTGTGTGTGTGTGTGTGTGTGTGTGTGTGTGTGTGTGTGTGTGTGTGTTGAAGCTACACTACAACCCACATGCTAATAATCACAAATCCATCACCTCTAAAGCTAACGCCTGAGGCGTTACACACTCTGTGCTGTTACAGGAAATCAATCAACCCAGAGGAGGCGGAGTCATGGTTGCCACACAAGCGGGGATTGATTTATAACAACAGCGCAACACCGAGTGTGTTTTACTCGTCCTGATGCTAACGAGCTAACGTCAAATATATTCAAGTCAAGTGATGTCAAGTGACATGTCAAGTGATGTCAAGTGACATCAAGTGTCGCTAGTCAAGTGATGCTAACGCTCAGAGTCTATAGCAATTGATCTACATTTGAGCGTAATTTGCTAACGCTAGTGATAACCCGCTAACCTGTGGCTAAATCAGGCGCTGCGAATTACTAGCGGTTAGCATAGACGCTCAGGATTCTATGCTAATTGGTGCATATGTGTGTGCGTGTGTGTGGTTATATTTCATATATCTCATGTCGCTGAAGGGGCAATCCATAAGGATAATGAAGGAACACACACACACCTTTCAAAGCATGGATTGCATCCAAGTTTCCTTTCAGCCACTCTGTCAATTTGGCGCAGTTCCCCAGCCGTGTGTGTCTGTGTGTGTGTGTATGTGTGTGTGGGTGTGTGAATATCTGATGATTAAATGCATGAGAATTAGACAGCGGTGAGATGATTCTCCTGCATAGACGTTGATGTGCTCGGCTTCATACATTGTGTTTTACGTCGGACAATTTTACTTTTAATTTACAGACATTAAGCGCTTGGACATTGCACTCCCCTCCTTCTGATATCACACTCGTCTCCCTCTGATAACACACTCCCCTCCGTCTGATATCACACTCGTCTCCCTCTGATAACACACTCCCCTCCGTCTGATATCACACTCGTCTCCCTCTGATATCACACTCCTCTCCGTCTGATATCACACTCCTCTCGTCTGATATCACACTCGTCTCCCTCTGATAACACACTCCTCTCCGTCTGATATCACACTCCTCTCCCTCTGATAACACACTCCCCTCCGTCTGATATCACACTCCTCTCCCTCTGATAACACACTCCTCTCCGTCTGATAACACACTCCCCTCCGTCTGATATCACACTCGTCTCCCTCTGATATCACACTCGTCTCCCTCTGATAACACACTCCCCTCCGTCTGATATCACACTCCTCTCCCTCTGATAACACACTCCTCTCCGTCTGATATCACACTCCTCTCGTCTGATATCACACTCGTCTCCCTCTGATAACACACTCCCCTCCGTCTGATATCACACTCCTCTCCCTCTGATAACACACTTCTCTCCGTCTGATATCACACTCCGCTCTGATATCACACGGAGGGGAGTGTCCGTCTGATATCACACTCCTCTCCGTCTGATATCACACTCCTCTCGTCTGATATCACACTCCCCTCCGTCTGATATCACACTCTTCTCCGTCTGATATCACACTCCTCTCCCTCTGATAACACACTCCTCACCGTCTGATATCACACTCCTCTCCCTCTGATACCACACTCCCCTCCGTCTGATATCACACTCCTCTCCGTCTGATATCACACTCCTCTCCGTCTGATATCACACTCCTCTCCCTCTGATAACACACTCCCCTCCGTCTGATATCACACTCGTCTCCTTCTTATAACACACTCCCCTCCGTCTGATATCACACTCCTCTCCCTCTGATAACACACTCCTCTCCGTCTGATATCACACTCCCCTCTGATATCACACGGAGGGGAGTGTCCGTCTGATATCACACTCCTCTCGTCTGATATCACACTCGTCTCCCTCTGATAACACACTCCCCTCCGTCTGATATCACACTCCCTCTGATAACACACTCCTCTCCGTCTGATATCACACTCCTCTCCGTCTGATAACACACTCCTCTCCGTCTGATAACACACTCCCCTCCGTCTGATATCACACTCGTCTCCCTCTGATATCACACTCGTCTCCCTCTGATAACACACTCCCCTCCGTCTGATATCACACTCCTCTCCCTCTGATAACACACTCCTCTCCGTCTGATATCACACTCCTCTCGTCTGATATCACAGTCGTCTCCCTCTGATAACACACTCCCCTCCGTCTGATATCACACTCCTCTCCCTCTGATAACACACTTCTCTCCGTCTGATATCACACTCCGCTCTGATATCACACGGAGGGGAGTGTCCGTCTGATATCACACTCCTCTCCGTCTGATATCACACTCCTCTCGTCTGATATCACACTCCCCTCCGTCTGATATCACACTCTTCTCCGTCTGATATCACACTCCTCTCCCTCTGATAACACACTCCTCACCGTCTGATATCACACTCCTCTCCCTCTGATACCACACTCCCCTCCGTCTGATATCACACTCCTCTCCGTCTGATATCACACTCCTCTCCGTCTGATATCACACTCCTCTCCCTCTGATAACACACTCCCCTCCGTCTGATATCACACTCCTCTCCCTCTGATAACACACTCCTCTCCGTCTGATATCACACTCCCCTCTGATATCACACGGAGGGGAGTGTCCGTCTGATATCACACTCCTCTCCGTCTGATATCACACTCCTCTCGTCTGATATCACACTCGTCTCCCTCTGATAACACACTCCCCTCCGTCTGATATCACACTCCTCTCCCTCTGATAACACACTCCTCTCCGTCTGATATCACACTCCTCTCGTCTGATATCACACTCCCCTCCGTCTGATATCACACTCCTCTCCGTCTGATATCACACTCCTCTCCGTCTGATATCACACTCCTCTCCCTCTGATAACACACTCCTCTCCCTCTGATATCACACTCCTCTCCGTCTGATTAACACACTCCCCTCCGTCTGATATCACACTCCCTTCTATCTGATTAACACACTCCTCTCCGTCTGATGTCACACTCCTCTCCCTCTGATAACACACTCCTCTCCGTCTGATATCACACTCCTCTCGTCTGATATCACACTCCTCTCCGTCTGATATCACACTCCTCTCCCTCTGATATCACACTCCTCTCCGTCTGATTAACACACTCCCCTCCGTCTGATATCACACTCCCCTCTATCTGATTAACACACTCCTCTCCGTCTGATGTCACACTCCTCTCCCTCTGATAACACACTCCCCTTCGTCTGATATCACACTCCTCTCCATCTGATTAACACACTCCTCTCTGTCTGATGTCACACTCCGCTCTATCTGATTAACACACTCCTCTCCGTCTGATGTCACACTCCTCTCCGTCTGATATCACACTCCTCTCCGTCTGATATCACACTCCTCTCCGTCTGATATCACACTCTTCTCCCTCTGATAACACACTCCTCTCCGTCTGATATCACACTCCCCTCCGTCTGATATCACACTCCCCTCTGCCTGATTAACACACTCCTTTCGGTCTGATGTCACACTCCTCTCTGTCTGATATCACACTCCTCTCCGTCTGATATCACACTCCTCTCGTCTGATATCACACTCCCCTCCGTCTGATATCACACTCTTCTCCCTCTGATATCACACTCCTCTCCCTCTGATAACACACTCCTCACCGTCTGATATCACACTCCTCTCCCTCTGATACCACACTCCCCTCCGTCTGATATCACACTCCTCTCCGTCTGATATCACACTCCTCTCCGTCTGATATCACACTCCTCTCCCTCTGATAACACACTCCCCTCCGTCTGATATCACACTCGTCTCCTTCTTATAACACACTCCCCTCCGTCTGATATCACACTCCTCTCCCTCTGATAACACACTCCTCTCCGTCTGATATCACACTCCCCTCTGATATCACACGGAGGGGAGTGTCCGTCTGATATCACACTCCTCTCGTCTGATATCACACTCGTCTCCCTCTGATAACACACTCCCCTCCGTCTGATATCACACTCCCTCTGATAACACACTCCTCTCCGTCTGATATCACACTCCTCTCCGTCTGATAACACACTCCTCTCCGTATGATAACACACTCCCCTCCGTCTGATATCACACTCGTCTCCCTCTGATATCACACTCGTCTCCCTCTGATAACACACTCCCCTCCGTCTGATATCACACTCCTCTCCCTCTGATAACACACTCCTCTCCGTCTGATATCACACTCCTCTCGTCTGATATCACACTCGTCTCCCTCTGATAACACACTCCCCTCCGTCTGATATCACACTCCTCTCCCTCTGATAACACACTTCTCTCCGTCTGATATCACACTCCGCTCTGATATCACACGGAGGGGAGTGTCCGTCTGATATCACACTCCTCTCCGTCTGATATCACACTCCTCTCGTCTGATATCACACTCCCCTCCGTCTGATATCACACTCTTCTCCGTCTGATATCACACTCCTCTCCCTCTGATAACACACTCCTCACCGTCTGATATCACACTCCTCTCCCTCTGATACCACACTCCCCTCCGTCTGATATCACACTCCTCTCCGTCTGATATCACACTCCTCTCCGTCTGATATCACACTCCTCTCCCTCTGATAACACACTCCCCTCCGTCTGATATCACACTCCTCTCCCTCTGATAACTCACTCCTCTCCGTCTGATATCACACTCCCCTCTGATATCACACGGAGGGGAGTGTCCGTCTGATATCACACTCCTCTCCGTCTGATATCACACTCCTCTCGTCTGATATCACACTCGTCTCCCTCTGATAACACACTCCCCTCCGTCTGATATCACACTCCTCTCCCTCTGATATCACACTCCTCTCCGTCTGATATCACACTCCTCTCGTCTGATATCACACTCCCCTCCGTCTGATATCACACTCCTCTCCGTCTGATATCACACTCCTCTCCGTCTGATATCACACTCCTCTCCCTCTGATAACACACTCCTCTCCCTCTGATATCACACTCCTCTCCGTCTGATTAACACACTCCCCTCCGTCTGATATCACACTCCCCTCTATCTGATTAACACACTCCTCTCCGTCTGATGTCACACTCCTCTCCCTCTGATAACACACTCCTCTCCGTCTGATATCACACTCCTCTCGTCTGATATCACACTCCTCTCCGTCTGATATCACACTCCTCTCCCTCTGATATCACACTCCTCTCCGTCTGATTAACACACTCCCCTCCGTCTAATATCACACTCCCCTCTATCTGATTAACACACTCCTCTCCGTCTGATGTCACACTCCTCTCCCTCTGATAACACACTCCCCTTCGTCTGATATCACACTCCTCTCCATCTGATTAACACACTCCTCTCTGTCTGATGTCACACTCCCCTCTATCTGATTAACACACTCCTCTCCGTCTGATGTCACACTCCTCTCCGTCTGATATCACACTCCTCTCCGTCTGATATCACACTCCTCTCCGTCTGATATCACACTCTTCTCCCTCTGATAACACACTCCTCTCCGTCTGATATCACACTCCCCTCCGTCTGATATCACACTCCCCTCTGCCTGATTAACACACTCCTTTCGGTCTGATGTCACACTCCTCTCTGTCTGATATCACACTCCCCTCTGTCTGATTATCACACTCCTCTTCATCTGATACCACACTCTTCTCCATCTGATTAACACACTCCTCTACGTCTGATTACACACTCTTCTCCGTCTGAATCACACTCCTCTCCGTCTGATATCACACTCCCCTCTGCCTGATAACACACTCCTTTCCGTCTGATGTCACACTCCCCTCCATCTGATATCACACTCCCCTCTGTCTGATTACACACTCCCCTCTGTCTGATATCACACTCCTCTCTGCCTGATATCACACTCTTCTATTTCTTTCTTTCTTTCAGTCTTTCTTTCTATATTTATGCCCTATGTCACTAGGTACAGATCATAAATATCGGTGCTCTCATTAGATCTATATTTAACGAGAAAGAGAGAGAGAGAGAGAGAGAGAGCAGTGTTAATGTTACAGACTTCCTTTTTTTCATTTTACAGGATTGCTACTAAATTTATTTACTGTATGCTACTTTTTTTATGATTTCAACAAAGCGAGCATGTGTTTCCTGTAACCTACTGGTTTGTATTAGCCCTATTTCCATATATCTAATTGCCCTAATCTGTCGGTGGTCCTGATGGTTTCCTGACCACACTGTCCCGGTCGATCCTGCGACCTGTGTGTGTGTGTGTGTGTGTGTGTGTGTGTGTATGTTATTAAGAGGCTGTTGTGGCTTCCTGTTCATTAGGAAATGACTCTGTGCTCCATCAGAGACTCTAATCGTCCTCACACTCGTCCAAACAGGACATTCAGTTCCGCTGGGAACAGCAGTAACACTGTGTGTGTGTGTGTGTGTGGGTGTGGGTGTGTGTGTTGGACTGTATTGCCCATTCTATTATAATGTTTAGCTGAATTGCTTTTCGGTCCCTTGATTAGCCTTTGCTTGCTAGGTTAGACTCTATGCGCTAACGTAGATTAGCTTTTTTATTGGTAGGTTAGGTTTCACCCAAGACTAGGTTTTTCTTGGTAGATTAGCTTTTACACTCTAAATTAGGTTTCACTCTCTTGATTAGCTTTTCCCTTATTAGGTTAGTCTTTAGGTTCTACGGTAGATTAGCTTTGTTCTCGCTAGGTTAGCTTTCACTCTCTGGACTAGCTTTTTCTTGTTACATTAGCGTTCTCTCTTCAAATTAGAATGCCCATGCTAGGTTAGACTTTACAGTATGTGCTTATAAAAATTTGCTTTTTTCTTGCTAAGTTACTTCATTCTCTAGATGCTCTTTTTTTTCTTGCTATGTTAGCTTTCAATTTCTCTCTATATTAGCCTTCTTTTGTTAGATTAATTTTAGCGCTCTTGATTGCCATTTTCTTGCTAGGTTAGACTGCAGTATTTAGACTTTTTTCTTTGCTGAATTGGCTGTTACTTTTAAATTGGATTGTTTGTGCTAGCATAAGCTTTATCCAGATGAATTAGCTTTTTTCATGCTACGTTAACATTAAAATTCTAAAGACTAGGTTTTTCTTGCTAGGTTAGCGTTCACTCTTTATATTAGCTTCTCTTTTACTCGATTGGCTTTCGCACTCGATTAGCATGGTCTTTTTTGGGTTAGACTTTATGCACTTTTTATGCACTTTAAGTTTTTTCTTGCCTAATTAGCTTTCACTTTGTAGTTGAACATGTCATAACATTTCATTGCAAGGCTAGACGTAGGCCCTAGATAAATTAGCAAATTTCTTTCTTGCTCAATTAGATTCACTCTTTAGATGAACTCCTGAATTTGCTAGGTTTGTAGTTTTTCTTATTCTTTTTTTCTTGCTAAATTATCTTTTATTGTCTGTTTTAGGTTTCACTCACTAGACTAGTATTCCCTTTGATATCTGAACTTTTACATGCTAAATTAGCTTTTAGTCTCTAGATTAGCATGTCGCTGCTGGGCTAGATTATATGCGTCAAGGCAGATTAGCTTTTTTCTTGCTAGGTCTTGCTTTCACTCTTTTGTTTAGCTGTCCTTCCACATATTAGCTTTTCTCTTTTCTAGATTAGCTTTTGCTCTCTTGGTTAGCTTTTCCTTGCTGAGTCACACTTTATGCGCTGATGTACATTAGCTTTAAAACACTAAATCAGCTTTCACTCTCTCTTGATTAGCTTACACTCGCTAGGTTAGACTTCATAGACTGAAGTAGATTAGCTTTTCACTTGTTAGCGTAGTGGTCCTGTGCTAAGGCTGGAGCTCGATTAGCGTAATGAAGCACGGCGTGTTTGGGAGCTGAGGAGGTCTGATGTTTGTTGTCATGCGGGTCACATTAGCATAACGAGGCGCAACGTATTTGAGCTCCTCTCTGTTCATGAAGACGTGGGGAGCCTGTGACCTTCGACCCCGTGGCCATTAGTCACCAGTGTGACCGCGGCGCCACTGCGCAGAGGAAGTGATGATCGTCTGTCTGTCCCACGTCTTATCAGCAGACGGTAACCTTTGACCTTGTACTGGCGCCTTGTTTACATTGTGGAGCTCATTAGCATAACCACACATGATGTGTGTGTGCGTGTGTGCGTGTGTGTGTGTGTGAGAGCAGATTCCACTGAAAGCTGATTAATACAGCGCATCACTATAGTGACTGAGATAAGATACAAGCTGTGTGTGTGTGTGTGTGTGTGTGTGTGTGTGTGTGTGTTATGTAAAAAAAAGAATGAAATGAAAAAGAATAATGATCAAAGTAAAAACGACAGAAGGACAAGAAGAGAGACAAAAAGAAAGAAAGAAAATAATTTAAAGGAAACAGAAAGAGAGCGAGAACGAGTGAACAGGTGATATGAGACGCTACAGGCTGCATTTTGAGCACCTTTATAAATCTCACCCTTACCTGGTAGTGGAGTGGATTTATCTCTGTGTGTGTGTGTGTGTGTGTGTGTGTGTGTGTGTGTGTGTGTGTGTGTGTGTGTGAAGAAAAAAAACAAACAGTGAGTTCTGCAGCTGATGCTCTGATGTGTGTCTGAGAAAGAAAGGAGAGTTCTGTTGATTGATTCTCTCTCTCTCTCTCTCCTTCTCACTGTCCTGCTCGTAATTGATTTGCTTTGATCCAGACTTCTTTCACCAATACTTCTGCTTTCCAAAGAGAGAGAGAGAGACAGAGAGAGACAGACAGATGGAGAGAGAGAGAGAGAGAGGAGGTGTAGTGTCAGTCCTTCAGTGATTGCGTACTAACTGTGATGAAAGAGAGAAGCTGCACTGACCATCAGACTAACACACAAAGACAACCTGACAGGAGAGTGCTTGACTGAAATGTATGTGTGTGTGGGGGGGGGGAGGGGGGGGGGGGGGGGTCGTTCCCTCTTGAGCACATGACCTAACTGATAATGCGGTTTTCACATGTAGATTGTAAAACATAATGGTGCCAGTGAAGGGCACGGGGAGGCAGTGTGTAAATCTGTCACACACACACACACACACACACACACACACACACACATAGCAGCAGCAGCAGGCTAATAGATCATTGCTTTCAGGATGTCGGCTGGACAGGAAGATGATAAAGAGTGAAAGCAGCTGAGTGTCTTCTGTTAGACTGAGATGCCTTGTGTGTTTGTTTACTGTTAATGCGACGTTCACACTGTAACCTTTACTGATCACACTGCAACCTTTATAACCACACTGTAACCTTTATAACCACACCGCAACCTTTATACCCACACCGCAACCTATATAAACCACACCGCAACCTTTATAACCACACCGCAACCTTTATAACCACACCGCAACCTTTATAAACAACACTGTGACCTTTATAGCCACACTGTAACCTTTATAACCACACCGCAACCTTTATAACCACACGGCAACCTATATAAACCACACCGCAACCTTTATAACCACACCGCAACCTATATAAACCACACGGCAACCTTTATAACCACACTGTAACCTTTATAACCACACTGCAACCTTTATAAACAACACTGTGACCTTTATAACCACACCGCAACCTATATAAACAACACTGTGACCTTTATAACCACACTGCAACCTTTATAACCACACTGTGACCTTTATAACCACACTGTAACCTTTAAAACCACACTGTAACCTTTATAACCACACTGTAACCTTTATAACCACTCTGCAACCTTTATAAACAACACTGTGACCTTTATAACCACACCGCAACCTATATAAACCACACGGCAACCTTTATAACCACACTGTAACCTTTATACCCACACTGCAACCTTTATAACCACACTGTAACCTTTATAACCACACTGTGACCTTTATAACCACACTGCAACCTTTATAACCACACTGTGACCTTTATAACCACACTGTAACATTTATAACCACACTGTGACCTTTATAACCACACTGTAACCTTTATAACCACACCGCAACCTATATAAACCACACGGCAACCTTTATAACCACACTGTAACCTTTATAACCACACCGCAACCTTTATAACCACACGGCAACCTATATAAACCACACCGCAACCTTTATAACCACACTGTAACCTTTATAACCACACTGTGACCTTTATAACCACACTGTGACCTTTATAACCACACCGCAACCTATATAAACCACACGGCAACCTTTATAACCACACTGTAACCTTTATACCCACACTGCAACCTTTATAACCACACTGTAACCTTTATAACCACACTGTGACCTTTATAACCACACTGCAACCTTTATAACCACACTGTGACCTTTATAACCACACTGTAACCTTTATAACCACACTGTGACCTTTATAACCACACTGTAACCTTTATAACCACACCGCAACCTATATAAACCACACGGCAACCTTTATAGCCACACTGTAACCTTTATAACCACACCGCAACCTTTATAACCACACGGCAACCTATATAAACCACACCGCAACCTTTATAACCACACCGCAACCTATATAAACCACACGGCAACCTTTATAACCACACTGTAACCTTTATAACCACTCTGCAACCTTTATAAACAACACTGTGACCTTTATAACCACACCGCAACCTATATAAACAACACTGTGACCTTTATAACCACACTGCAACCTTTATAACCACACTGTGACCTTTATAACCACACTGTAACCTTTAAAACCACACTGTAACCTTTATAACCACACTGTAACCTTTATAACCACTCTGCAACCTTTATAAACAACACTGTGACCTTTATAACCACACCGCAACCTATATAAACCACACGGCAACCTTTATAACCACACTGTAACCTTTATACCCACACTGCAACCTTTATAACCACACTGTAACCTTTATAACCACACTGTGACCTTTATAACCACACTGCAACCTTTATAACCACACTGTGACCTTTATAACCACACTGTAACCTTTATAACCACACTGTGACCTTTATAACCACACTGTAACCTTTATAACCACACTGCAACCTTTATAACCACACTGTAACCTTTATAACCACACTGTGACCTTTATAACCACACTGCAACCTTTATAACCACACTGTGACCTTTATAACCACACTGTAACCTTTATAACCACACTGTGACCTTTATAACCACACTGTAACCTTTATAACCACTCTGCAACCTTTATAAACAACTCTGCAACCTTTATAAACAACACTGTGACCTTTATAGCCACACTGTAACCTTTATAACCACACCGCAACCTTTATACCCACACCGCAACCTATATAAACCACACTGTGACCTTTATAACCACACTGCAACCTTTATAACCACTCTGCAACCTTTATAAACAACACTGTGACCTTTATAACCACACTGCAACCTTTATAACCACTCTGCAACCTTTATAAACAACACTGTGACCTTTATAACCACACTGCAACCTTTATAACCACTCTGCAACCTTTATAAACAACACTGTGACCTTTATAACCACACTGTGACCTTTATAACCACACTGTAACCTTTATAACCACACTGTGACCTTTATAACCACACTGTAACCTTTATAACCACTCTGCAACCTTTATAACCACACTGTGACCTTTATAACCACACTGTAACCTTTATAACCACTCTGCAACCTTTATAAACAACACTGTGACCTTTATAACCACACTGCAACCTTTATAACCACTCTGCAACCTTTATAACCACACTGCAACCTTTATAACCACTCTGCAACCTTTATAAACAACACTGTGACCTTTATAACCACACTGCAACCTTTATAACCACTCTGCAACCTTTATAACCACACTGTGACCTTTATAACCACACTGTGACCTTTATAACCACACTGCAACCTTTATAACCACACTGTGACCTTTATAACCACACTGTAACCTTTATAACCACACTGTGACCTTTATAACCACACTGTAACCTTTATAACCACTCTGCAACCTTTATAAACAACTCTGCAACCTTTATAAACAACACTGTGACCTTTATAGCCACACTGTAACCTTTATAACCACACCGCAACCTTTATACCCACACCGCAACCTATATAAACCACACTGTGACCTTTATAACCACACTGCAACCTTTATAACCACTCTGCAACCTTTATAAACAACACTGTGACCTTTATAACCACACTGCAACCTTTATAACCACTCTGCAACCTTTATAAACAACACTGTGACCTTTATAACCACACTGCAACCTTTATAACCACTCTGCAACCTTTATAAACAACACTGTGACCTTTATAACCACACTGTGACCTTTATAACCACACTGTAACCTTTATAACCACACCGCAAACTTTATAACCACACCCTAACCTTTATACTAACACGGCAACCTTTATACCCACACGGCAACCTTTATAACCACACTGCAACCTTTATAACCACACTGCAACCTTTATACCCACACTGCAACCTTACTAACCACACTGTAACCTTTATAACCACACTGTAACCTTTATAACCACACTGCAACCTTTATAACCACACCCTAACCTTTATACCAACACGGCAACCTTTATACCCACAGTGCAACCTTAATAACCACACTGTAACCTTTATAACCACACTGCAACCTTTATAACCACACTGTAACCTTTATAACCACACTATGACCTTTATAACCACACTGCAACCTTTATAACCACACTGTGACCTTTATAACCACACTGTAACCTTTATAACCACACTGTGACCTTTATAACCACACTGCAACCTTTATAACCACACTGTAACCTTTATAACCACACTGTGACCTTTATAATCACACTGTAACCTTTATAACCTACACTGCAACCTTACTAACCACACTGTGACCTTTATAACCACACTGTAACCTTTATAACCACACTGTGACCTTTATAACCACACCTGTAACCTTTATACCAACACCGCAACCTTTATACCCACACTGCAACCTTTATAACCACACTGGAACCTTTATAACCACACTGCAACCTTTATAACCACACTGTAACCTTTAAAACCACACTGTAACCTTTATAACCACACTGTAACCTTTATAACCACTCTGCAACCTTTATAAACAACACTGTGACCTTTATAACCACACCGCAACCTATATAAACAACACTGTGACCTTTATAACCACACTGTAACCTTTAAAACCACACTGTAACCTTTATAACCACACTGCAAGCTTTATACCAACACCGCAACCTTTATAATCACACAGCAATCTTTATAACCACACTGCAACCTTCATAATCACACTGTAACCTTTATAACTATACTGTAACCTTTATAACAACACTGCAACCTTTATAACCACACTGCAACCTTTATAACCACACTGTAACCTTTAAAACCACACTGTAACCTTTATAACCACACTGTAACTTTTATACCCACACTACAACCTTTATACCCACACTGTGACATTTATACCCACACTGCAAGCTTTATAACCACCATTGTGTCCTTTATAATGACACTGTAACGTTTATAGCCACACTGCAACATTTATAACCACACTGTAACCTTTATACCCACTCTGCAACCTTTATTACAACACTGCAACCTTTATAACCACCACTGCAACCTTTATAGCTATACTGCAACCTTTATAACCACACTGCAACCTTTACTGATCACACTGCAACCTTTATAACCACACTGCAACCTTTACTGATCACACTGCAACCTTTATAACCACACTGCAACCTTTACTGATCACACTGCAACCTTTATAATCACACTGTAAGCTGTATAAGCACATTGTAACCTTTATACCCACACTGCAACATTTATAACCTCACTATAACCTTTATAACCACACTGTAAAACTTTATAACATACTATAACCTTTGTAATCCCATTGAAACCTGTATAACCATCACAGCAACCTTTATTAACTTATGCTTAGTGGACACAGAAAGAAATTAGTGATTATCGAAACAAAAGTGAAAAAAAAAATCAATGAATAAGAGAGACGAGAATGAAAAATATATAAATATAGAGAAAAAAATAATGAGCAAGTAAACAAAGAAATCTAACTGAAAACAAAAAAGAAAGAACAAAATAAAGTATATAAAAGGAGAAAAAAAGGAGGGGAAGATAAAGGAAAAAGTTAAAAAAAAGAATTTAAAAGCTCAAATTGAATGGAACATATTAGGGGAAACTGTCATGATCCACGTCTGTCAGCCTGTTTTTTCCCACGCTGTCACTCTCCATGTGCCCATGTTTTCTTTTTGCCGTCATATGTCCTTTCACACTCCCCTGCTTCCACCTCGTTTCACCACGCCTCGTGACAGAATAATCCAGCGATACAAAATGGATCCAGCAGATGTCGACCACATGAAATCGGCGATGAAGAGTCAAGGTGCACTTCTTGGAGTTCACCAGCAGGAGCTGCTCAACACCCAGCAAGCCCTCGCTCTGCTCCAACGGCTCCAACGGCTCCAGCTCTCTTCAACGTCAAGCAGGGACTGCCATATTCAACGTGAACCATGTCTCCCGGCCCCTCCTACCTATGAAGGAGATCCAGGCACCTGCCGATCATTTCTCTCTCAGTGTTCATTGATTTTCGAACTACAGACCTCCACTTTCTCTTCTGAACGCTCAAAGGTGGCATTTGTGATCACGCTCCTTTCAGGGAGAGCCAGAGAGTGGAGCACGGCACTCTGGGAGGCCCATGATCCTTGTTGCTCAAACTTTGAGCTTTTTGCTAAGGAAATGAGGAGGGTATTTGATCGCTCATGTCACGGCAGAGAAGCAGGACTCAAGTTATTGAATCTCCAACAAGGTTCCCGCTCGGCCTATGACTACGCCATTGAGTTCCGAACACTGGCTTTCTCAAGTGGATGGAACGAACAAGCACTAAGTGACATGTTTTTTGAGGGTCTGTCTGAAACACTTAAAGACCAACTAGTTTCTCTGGACCTCCCCTCCTCGCTCCCGGAGCTCATAGATCTGGCAGGCCGAGTAGATTCACGTCTTCGTCTTCGGAGACCAGTCTGGACACCACCACTTAAAGTTACCCCGACATCACGAGCCCATGAACAGGAGAAGCCCACGCAATTGGGCAGGACCCGCATCTCTCTCGGGGAGTCTTCCTTCAAGAAGACTCCCCGACCAGCGTCAACTACTTCCTGTCTTCCTCATCTACGAACAGCAGACCCACTTAGTGCAGGCACTAATTGACTCAGGCTCTGACCGTAATCTCATCAACGCGGCCTCAGCCAAGACCCTTGGAATCCCCTTCCTGCCTTTGGAGACCCAGCTCAAGGTCCAGGCTCTCGACCGGCGTCTGCTCCCCTCCATCACTTACAGAACTCCTCTCATTGGCCTGAGAGTCTTGGGCAATCACTCAGAGCAAACCTCCCTATTCGTCATGGAAGGTTCCACGGTCGTTCTGGGCCTCCCCTGGTTAACCCAACACAATCCACAGATTGACTGGGCCACGAATTCCATCCTAGCCTGGAGCCCATCATGTTCCACAATCTGTTTACGATCTGCCACCACGTCATGCTTCAGCCCCACCCCCACGAAGGAGCTACCCGATCTCACCCACGTCCCTCTAGACTACCACGACCTCAGGGCAGCATTCAGTAAGTCATGTGGCACCTCCCTTCCCCCGCACCGACCATACAACTGCGCCATTGATCTGCTCCCAGGTACCACTCCTCCCAAGGGCCGCCTATACTCTTTGTCATCCAAGGAACGCCAGGCCATGGACCAATACATTACCGAATCCCTCGAGGCAGGGATCATTCGTCCCTCCTCCTCTCCGGCGGGGGCCAGATTCTTCTTCGTGGGCAAAAAAGATGGCTCCCTTCGCCCCTGCATAGATTATAGGGGTCTGAACGACATTACCATTAAGAACCGGTACCCGCTTCCACTAATGGCTACGGCTTTTGAACTTCTCCAAGGAGCCAAACTATTTACCAAGCTGGATCTGCGCAACGCATACCACCTCATCCGCATTCGAGAGCGTGATGAGTGGAAAACGGCTTTCAACACCCCTACAGGACATTATGAATACCTGGTGGTTCCGTTTGGTCTTACTAACGCCCCGGCCGTCTTCCAGGCTCTTATTAATCAGGGACTTTCTCAACTCTTCAGTGTTTGTCTATCTAGATGACATGTTAATTTTTTCATGTGACCTAGAGGAACACAGACACCACGTTCGCCAAGTACTTCAGAGACTTCTGGAGAATAACCTGTTTGTCAAAGCAGAGAAGTGTGAATTTCAAACCACCTCAACCACGTTTCTCGGGTTCGTCATTGGCCCTACAGCCTTTGAGATGGAGCCCACCAAACTTCAAGCAGTGACAAATTGGCCCACTCCCACCTCACGACAGCAGCTGCAAAGGTTCTTGGGCTTCGCTAATTTCTATCACCGCTTCATCCGGGGCTACAGTTCCATCGCTGCTCCACTCACAGCCCTGAACCTCATCCAAAACCCAGTTCTGTTGGAACCAGGATGCTGAAAGAGCCTTCACTGAACTAAAGAAAAGATTCACATCCGCCCCTATCCTCACCATTCCTGACCCGCCACAACAATTCATCGTTGAGGTCGACGCTTCCAGTACAGGGGTAGGGGGCGTCCTGTCTCAGAGATCTATACATGATAACAAGCTGCACCCATGTTCCTTCTTTTCTCATCCCCTAACACCTGCTGAGACAAACTATGGCATCGGTGACCGAGAGCTTTTAGCCATTAAGCTTGCCCTAGAAGAATGGAGACACTGGTTGGAGGGGACAGAGGTTCCATTCCTGGTCTGGACTGACCACAAGAACTTGGAATACCTCAGGAGCGCCAAGAGGCTCAACTCTCGCCAAGCTCGGTGGTCACTCTTTTTCACCGGATTCAACTTTACACTCTCATACCGCCCGGGATCAAAGAACTCCAAACCAGATGCTCTCTCCAGACAATTCTCACCCACTCACGACACCTCCACCAATGACACCATAATCCCCTACTCCTGCCTGCTCGCCGCAGCCAAACTGGATTTTTAAACTAAGGTCCAGCAAGCCCTCTCCCACAAACCTGGCCCCAGTAACGTTCCTCCTAATCGCCTCTTTGTTCCCCACACCCTACGCTCCCAGGTTCTGGAATGGGCTCACAGTTCCAAACTGTCCTGTCACCCTGGCACAGCCCATACTCTGACCCAGGTTCAGCAACGGTTTTGGTGGCCAACCTTGAAGGAGGATGTCTCCAGCAAATGCATGTGACATTTGCCTCAGATTTAAGCACGGCAATACAGCTCCAGCAGGCCTCCTACGACCCTTATCCCTCCCACACCGCCCCTCTGGATTTCATCACAGGGCTACCCTCTTCCAACGGCCACACCTGCATCATGACTGTTGTAGACCGTTTCTCCAAAGCAGCTCACTTCATTCCACTGCCAAAGATTCCGTCTGCCGAAGAGACTGCAGAACTCATGATCAATCATCAATTGTCTTCAATGTCTTCAAGCTCCATGGTCTCCCAATGGACATTGCTTCAGACCGGGGACCGCAGTTCACCTCCCAATTCTGGAAGGCTTTCTGTAAATTAATTGGGGCCACTCCGAGCCTGTCCTCAGGGTTCCAGCCTCAGTCAAACAGCCAGACAGAGAGGAAGAATCAATCCCTCGAGGTCGCCCTGAGGTGCATGACTTCCAGAGACGCTACCTCATGGAGCAAGTTCCTACCCTGGATAGAGTACGCCCACAACTCCCAGGTATCAGCATCAACCGTTTTTTCTCCCTTCCAGTGCTGCCTGGGATATCAACCGCCCTTGTTTCCATCTCAGGAGGAGGAGGTCTGTGTTCCGTCAGCCCAAGCATTTATCCGACGCTGTAGAAGGACATGGCCTCAAGCAAGGAGGACACTCTTACAGGTCAGCAGAAGGTACAAGAAACAGGCCGACCGCAAGCGTTCTCAGGCCCCCAAGTACAGGGTGGGACAGAGAGTCATGCTTGCTGCCAGAGACATTCCCCCAAAAACCATCTGCCATAAACTTTCTCCTCGCTACCTTGGTCCATTCCCCATCACAAAGATAGTCAACCCTTGCGCTGTAAAGCTCTTGCTCCCCTCAACTATGCGGAGGATCAAAGAAAGAAAGAAAGAAAGAAAGAAAAAGGAAAGAAGGAATAATGGAAGAAAGAAAGAGATCAAATCAAAATCAAATAAAGAAGGAAAAAAAGAAGACAATATTAAATTAGAGAGAGAGAGAGAGAGAGAGGATGAGTGTGTAAATCTCTCTCTCTCTCTGACAGAATGAGTGCAGACGCTTAAACAGAACTCATTCACACAGGTTCTCTCTCTCTCCATGTGTGTGTGTGTGTGTGTGTGTGTGTGTACCGATTCTGTCAGTAGGACAGATTTACACACTGCTGATCCCCCCCCCCCCACCCGCCCCTCCCTACAGCACGGTCCTGTGCTCTCTTTGTTCCTTATCACATTTAAAGTAAGATCTGTGTCTAACACACACACACACACACACACACACACACACACACACACACACACTCACACACACACATGCACAGTCAGTGTGGATCTCCTCATGTGAGATGTGTGCACATGGACCTTATAACTGAGAAGCCGTTGGTTTTTGGGGGGAAGAGGGGCTCTGTGTGTGTGTGTGTGTGTGTGTGTGTGTGTGTGTGTGTGTGTGTGTGTGTGTGTGTGTGTGTGTGTGATTTCAGTATAATACAACAATATTCTGATGATCTGCTCTAGTGCACTTTGCACGTTAATAAAAAAAAAAAAGGGTATGTGTGTGTGTGTGTGTGTGTGTGTGTGTGTGTGTGTGTGTGTGGGTGTGTGTGTGTGTGGGTGTGTGTGTGTGTAAGAGAACAAACACCTCTGGGCAGTGGCAGGTGTCTCCGCTGAAGCATGTAATGTTTGTCTTTACTTTTACACGAGCGAGTCGACCTTTCACTAAACACGAGGAACACACCAAGCTTGGACAACATCGACACGCTGCTGTGACTGACAAGCCTGAGGAGAGTGCGCGTGTGTGTGCGTGCGTGTGTGTGTGTGTGTGTGTGTGTGTGTGTGTGTGTGTGAGCGTGTGTGTATGTGTGTTTTCTGCTATCATGTTACACATTAGGATCTGTGCTGTAGACCTGGCGACATGCCGGTGTGTTTTCCGTTAGCGTCTGTTCCTGTTTTTAAGCGCTAATCCCAGAGAGCTCCTGTGATTGGCCGCCTCGTCAGCTTCCCCCTGCGCTTCACACACACACACACACACACACACACACACACACACACACACACGCACGCACGCACGCACAGCATCCTGAATATAAACCTTATGTTCTGAACACAAACACATCTAAGAAACCAGGGAGACCTGAACCAGTGTCAAAGAATCTAGAACAGAAAGAAGAAGAGCGAGAGAGAGAGAGAAAACAGGGAGTGTTTGTCACGTTTCTCGTGTGTAAAGCAGGGGTTTGGCAGGGAACACAAGGATGAGGAAAGAAGTGCACTTCTATTTACACAAAGGAAAATTAGCAGGTCAGGGGGAATCTCTCATCCAGGAGTGTTCGAGTGGAGAGGAGGCCTCCGAGAATAGCAGCAGCCTGTCTTGGGCAGTCGACAGGCCGCAGCCTCCTTCTCGGCAGGTTGAAGCCTTCCTTGGTTCCTGCAAAAGAAAGTGCAGAGAAGACAGACCACGAGTCTTGCATCCAGTACATTCTACTCACCCATCTGGTGTTGATTGGTCCCTTTTCTCGGGTACTGTTGACACCGGGATGATAGGTGCTGTTTTTGGCCACAGCGAGTTGAGACACCCTGTTCCTTCTGTGCATGAGGTGGAGCTGACCATGGTGCTGAATACATGCTGCGTTTTCCTCTGCTTGCTTGAGTGCGATGGTGGCAGATAGTACGAGGCGCTGGCTCCAGAACCGACGTCACACATGTTACAGGGAATGTTTGTTACTGTTTCTTATGTTGCTGAGGACTTTTTGTCTCACTTTTCATGCAGTGTGAGGAAAACCGCTGACCTGATCGAGCTTCACCCCTGCCTGTTACAGAGAGCGCCTCACACTGGGCACGGTTTTAGATTCATTATTCATGCCTCCCGGGAGGCGCGTTCTTCTGCTCAGCGTTCCGCTTCTGTTAAACCAGATGTGTTTGTGTTTAAACTTCCTGAAAATGATTATCAAGTCTTTCCTGAAGTAATTGTCAGACCAAATCATTCCATTAGCTCAACGCTTTACCAAGCTGCTGTTAATTTGCATAATGAACACTGTTTCCCTCCTGTGAGGCGAACAGTAGATATACGCATGATTTATGTTTCTTTGCTAAAGCTCTAAACCGCACCAACTGTTGACTTCTGTTTATTTCCTCGAGGGCGGAACAGACCCGATACGGCGCACCCATCTCCTTCGAGCTGCGCTCGCTAATGCTTGTTTTACCAGCTGTTGATTTGCTGTTGGCGTGGCCGTGATTTCATGTGTGAAGCGTGCCGCAAACGCTGTACTGGAAACCTGCAGCTGCCGCCGCCGTCCTCATCGTCGTCGCTTTAACACGGAAAACACGGCGCTGTGGGGTGCGGCACTCGTTCAGCCGTGTAAGATTTCCAAGCGCTTGGGTTTTATTCATGTGGAAAATGGAGAGGCTTTACAGAAAACGCCAACGATTTACTGGTTAAACCTGCTTCATTTGTTGTCAGGGTGCACGTCGGTACACACTCATTTCTAGAGATATTTTCTACAACCAGGTTCGACAAGGTTCACACAAGGCCATCTCCAAACGCTTTAATTAAACTCATGATGGACTTGATGCCAGAAAAAAAAACAAAGCAGGTTTATTGATCCTGAAAGATGGAAGGACTTTAAGTGGTAATGCTAGTCTTAAAGCATCACTAACATTAGCTCATATACAGTGTAATCAGTTTCTGTTTAACAACCCTTGAGGAACGCCATGAAGATGCAGCATGATCTCTACAGACTTGTTTGGATGAAGAGAGAATACTTAAATACTTAAATATTCCAGTGGACATTAGACAAACACAAGGATAATTTGGCATAGATGGGTCAATGGGTCAGTGGATGGATGATGAATGCATAGGTGGATTCATAGATGGGTAGATGGAAGGGTGGATGGATGAATGATGAAAGGATGGAGTGGTGGATGGGTGGATACGTAGATGGATGGATAGGTGAATGGATGGGTGATGTATGGATGGAAGGAATAATAGATTGAGTGAATAGATCAGTGGTTAGCATACATAGTGTATGTCATTACAGGACTTGTCAAGTGAACATGGATATGGTTGTCCATCCATCGATCCATCCAACCATCCATCCATCCATGCATTCATCCAACCTTCCACCCAATCCAACTTTTTTGATCTACCATCCATCCACCTATCCATCTACCCAGGCTATCCTTCCGTCATCCATCCATGTATCTTATTTCTCCCACCCATCCACTCATGCATCTTTCCATCTAACTTCCTTCCATTCATCCAACTAACCAACCATCCATCCACTCAATCTATTATTCCATCATCAATCCATCCATCCAACATCCCATCCATCCATCCACCTACTGTAATCCATCTTCCCATCTACCCATCTATGAAGCCACCTATGCATCCATCCAATGACCCATCGACCCATCTATCTGCCCAAATGCCAAATTATCCTTGTATTTGTCTAATGTTCACTGGTACAGTACATTATCCAATCATTCATTAATGGAATATATTCATTCATTATATCTACAGGTATCTCTGCATCCATCCATCCATCCATCCATCCATCCATCCTTTCATCAATCCATTCATCCAATCCTTCAAGGCTCCCGCAGGCCCTGTATGGGTGTCACAGGCAATTTGAAGACAATATATGTCTTTAAACTGTGTGAGGAAACCAGAGCACCCAAAGACAAAACTCACCAGGAACGGTGTGTGTCTATACTTGTACCCATTCAGCTAAAAGTGGTCTTGTTAGTGAATAAGTAGTGTGGCCAAGAACAATTTCTTTTGATGTCAGAGATGATGCCCGCTAAACCAGTCCTGAGTCGGAGAGAATTGGTTTAATACACTCCTTTTCTCAACCTTTCACATAACAGCTGAGACTCGAGGTATGGTGAGGGTGCAGAACAGCCCATTAGTATTCATAGCCTCCATCTTTTTACTCATTTTTTTTAATTCAGTGAAAGTTTGTACAATCTTAGGTATCATAATTAGCTTCCAAACCACTCAGAATGTTACGGTAACATCTATCAGACATCTGGTTTGATCCGAGCCCGATCAAACCTTATACCGCTCAGTGTTTGTGACTTTAGCTGGAACTCGGTGGCAGATACCTGTGACTGCAAAGCGCCGGAGTGCGTCCAACGATGGCACCGTTTAATTAGCTGCAAATCTTCCTCTGCTGGCTGCCCTGCATTAAATTATGTTCCTGGCTCCTATGACCTTTTTTAAATGATGTATCGATTTGTTAATTCCGCTCAGAGTTAGCGCCAGGGCGCTCGCAAGCTCGACATGCAGAGCTGAAGCTGGTATCATCCTGCTATTGATTCAGAGAAAGCGCGGAAGGCAGCGTGATATTTTCCAGCCTTGTTTGCTTTGTGCTGAGGATCTCGTCTCTCCTGCTCGGTGCGCACACATGCAGACAGTTTTTTCTTCTTCTTTTTTGTCATTTTAATTCTGATTGTTTAAGCCGTTTGACTTTTTCGTAGCTGAAGGAGACAAATGTTCAGAACATCTAACAAAGAAGTACAGCGATTAAGGGATTTTAAAGCAGCAATCCGTCAGCGCACATTTTACAGAGTAATTATTGTCCAACTTTTACTATGCTTTGTGACACACTCTTTAGACTGATAAATTAATTGAGTTCCAGAATTACACGTTTGAATGATGGAAGTAAAGTAATGTTTTAGAGTGTGGCGTTTAACTTGAGCTGTTATTTGGGACTTGATTAAGACTGGCTGTGAGAAGGTGGTTATGGACATTGGACTTGCCATGGACCTTAGGGTTAAATGAGGGTGACTAACTTTTGATACATGGACTTTAGAGCAGTCAAATCAGGCTCAACAACCTACAGAGACCTGAGTTGGACATTAACAAGGTCTTGAATTGTATTTGACAGGCTTAACTAGACTTAAGGAAAGTTGATGTGAGATTTTAAAGCATCTGATCTAAATGGAGCTGACTGGACTTGAAAACGGTCACCTCGATACTTAGCATTAGGATTTGAGATTGATTGGACTTCACTCAAAACAGGACTTCAGACTAGCTTCCTTGAGAATTGAGACTTGACTACAGTTCTGCGTTTTTGTGGCACCTGACATCACATAGGGATCACTATCTGGCATCTCATGTTGAGGTCACCAGAATCATCACGCTTTCCTTCTATCCGCAACTCCTCATAAAACCTCCATAGGAATCTGACCAAACCTTCACGGAACCTTGATTCTGTAGTGTGCAGTGTGTACATTATCACTCTACCTTGTACGACATTTAAAAATGTATCAGGTGACACACGTCTTGCTCGGAAGACTCATTTATTAGCACTTGAGGCATGAACTTGGTATAGACAGAAATTTCATGTCTTGACAAACTCATTTATCTCGCACACAAAGCGCCGCTTGGACTCAAGTGAAGAGAGACGGGATTTAATTTGGAATTGGCTTGAGCAGCAGCTCAGGGACATGGGTGTAACGGTGGCTGTCTTTACACTCGGAGTGTTTCTTTCTTCAGGATAAGCGGTTTCACCTCTTCGAATATTGTGTTTTGACAGGGAAAATCAATCAGTCTTGTAAATCAAGGCCCGAGCTTTGCAACCTAATGGCCTTGGCAGGTGGCCTGAAGGAGCAAATATAAGATTTGGGACGGAGCCATGGTACATATTGCCCTTGTGATTGAAGACTCAATTGGAGTTCCAAAAACGGCTAACTTTGCTTCTAGTGAACTTTTTTCACCCTTGTTATTCGAGTCCTGATAAGGAATTGTATGTTTTATTACCTTAGCTAGCATAAGTAAGATTAAACTAGCTGGAGTCTGGATAAGGGCGCAAGTATATAGTTAATCTTTTTTCCCTTCCCAAGATCGTATTCGAGATTTGTCTGGGAGTTTAGGGCTTGGTTCTGAATCTGAGCAGCGATGCTGTTACTGATACCGCATAATTTGTTGTGCATTGGTTGTTAGCTAGCCATGATGGAGTAGCGTTGCCAGGGATAATCAGGGGTGTTCAGGAAAAGTGCTTGTGTACAGTCAGTAATAAAAAAAACAACAGCTTTTTTTTTAGACCATGGGTGATTACCCAGAACATAAAAGCTGTTAGTTATTTTCCCTCACCTAGCATTGTGTGTGGATATTCACATGTTTTCCTCACCTAGCCGGGGTTGTGCTGTGGCGTTACCTGCTAGCGAGGGGCAACTCGTTTTCAGCTTGAAACGTTTTACTTTAATTGCAGAACGGCGCTGTACAGTAACTACTAGTCTGGATAATAAATTCGCCCGAGCAGAGTTTGCACACTGCCTTGCTTCGATTGGCGCCACGGCAGTTCAGATATCGCGCGGTATCGGATATTTGTCAAAATTGCCAAATTATGTAGGATGGAAATCGCTTCAGTGTCGCTGTGAGGTTTAGACGACTTGGATTCGGCTCTGAATAAAAAGTCAATTCACGAGAGGCTTGTTTTGTTTGGTTGCGTAAAAACAGGATGATTACAGAAAAAGCGTAAGGTGATTTTGGCTTTCATTAGCATCGGAGAAGAACTCAGGACCTAATGGACTGACGAAACGGCCGGCCATAACTCCTTAAGAAGCATAACTTAATAGCTGTAGGTTTATAATGGAAGGCATTTTTCACTCTTGGATACTTAGGAAAGAAAAATGCAGGCGAGGAGTCATGCGCACTCTTACATACTGTACTGTATATAGACACACACACACACACACACACATAGTTTCAGTGTGGTCAGCAGCTGTAATCTAGTTGATTGAAGGCTCAGGTGAGCTGTTTGCTCCAGAGGAACTTAACGAGAGGGGTTTTTAGAGAAGAGTGATAGATCTTTTGCTTGTCAGCTCAATTCGAACCAAGAAGCGATGGAGGGAACGAGGAAAGTATTACAAGCTAAAAGGAAAGAATAGAGAAATAGCAGAGTTGGCAATGTGACAGGAGATTTTTCCGAAAGGCAGAAGTGAGAAGCTGGCCGGCCTGAGAAAACACTACCGTGTTGAGAGTGCGTGGGAGTCGAGGGCAGAGGAGGTAGGGTAAGAAAAAGAAGAGCTGCATTTCTGCCTCCTAACGCAGGGATATTTATAGAGGCGAAAGACTTGAGGCAAAATGAGAGGGAGGGAACGAGTGAGAGAGAGAAAGCGTGTGACCTGTTGCTTCCAAATGGCGATGAACAATTAATAACTCCTCCAAACTCTTTCACACCCACACGCATTGATTCAGAAGCCATGAATATGTATGGAAGCCGCGCACACTTCACGGCGCAACGCTCACGACTACGTACTCAGAAGAAGCCGACTAGGAGAAAAAAGTCCGGTTGCGCAAAAGGAGGCACTTTTTTTGCACAGTTTTTTTTTTTTACAACTATGTTTGAAAAAAGAAATAAAGGTTTATTCTTTGCATGAATATTTATTAATCCGAATATGTAAAAACGGCAGGAGGTTTCGGCGTGGACAGAGTTGAAAAGGGAATCGTTTAGTCTCTGTCGGAAATGTGCACTCGGGAAGTTTAAAAGAGGTTTTTTTTTGAGCAGGTTTGTTCTGAGCCTCGGTGTCGTTCCTCCTTTACCATGACCTCCTTTTTTTTTTTCTTTTTTTTTTTTTGCAGTGATCCACATTAGCACTAACAATAATCCGTGATCTACTCAGCATTCGGCCGTTCAAGAGTTCAAGTTCTTCGCTTCTCCCCTTCCACATGGCGTCCTTTCACTCGTCTCCATGCTCGGCTGTGACGTCTCGGGAGCATCTCAGTTCAGAGTAAAAGTCTGAACTGTGATGAGTTAACTACGCCTCGGGAAGAAGTCAACAGCGTCTCACAATGGCAAATCCCTACAAGTGGATTTATATGTCAAGCCACAATTGCTTGAGGTTAGAGTGAAGAGCGGAGCGCTCGCAGCATTAATTACAGCGTCTTTTCTCCACTTTCGCAGTCAGATCTTTTAGGGGGTAATGAAGCCTTATGAGTATACTGCAGGTTATAAAATGTAGCTGTCAAGATTCCCCCGTCTCAGCACACGGCGCGGCGTGCTGCAGGCGTTTGCTGTTACATCGTGTTCGCCGGTTTACGTTCCGTCTCGGCTGCAGTCGTGTCACTAGTTTGTTATCGTGATGTGCGCACGTGTCGAGTGTTAATCCGTTTGTCTCATCGGAAACAGCGTGTCAATCCAACGTTGTGTGTCTGACCCAGGGTTAGTGATTTGTGTTCTTCTTTAGATTTTTGTCTGATTTATAGATTTGGATACGTTTGAGATAACACTGACTGTCACTCTCCTCTGCCCTGCTAATGTGTTTCATGGAATTGCAAATGCACTTGACGATACTGGTCTTGAAAGAAGTGTTCCAGAACAGCTGACCTTCTTGTCTTAAAATAACAACTGACCGTTGCCGTATGTGTTATTTCATAGTTTTTGAAAAGATCCAGTATTTTTCTAGAATGTGGAAAATAAATCAAACTTTTGACATTATATACAAAAGTTATATCTATTAAAAACATTTAACCAACCAGTTAACCTAATCAATTAACAAAGCAACTAACCAAATCAATTACTCAAACAACCAGACAGACTTAACAATTATGCAACCAGCAAACCAACCAAACAAACCACTTAACCAGCTAACCTAACAGTTAACCAACCAACCATCCAACTAACCAAATAGTTAACACACAAACCAATTAACCAAACAATCAATCAAACAAACAAACCATCCAACCAACCATCTAGTTAAGTAACCAACTAATCAAGTAACCATCCAACCAAACCAATTAACTAACCAATCAATCAAACAAACAAACCATCCAACCAACCATCTAGTTAAGTAACCAACTAATCAAGTAACCATCCAACCAAACCAATTAACTAACAAATCAATCAAACAAACAAACCATCCAACCAACCATCTAGTTAAGTAACCAACTAATCAAGTAACCATCCAACCAAACCAATTAACTAACCAATCAATCAAACAAACAAACCATCCAACCAACCATCTAGTTAAGTAACCAACTAATCAAGTAACCATCCAACCAAACCAATTAACCAAACAATCAATCAAACAAACAAACCATCCAACCAACCATCTAGTTAAGTAACCAACTAATCAAGTAACCATCCAACCAAACCAATTAACTAACCAATCAATCAAACAAACAAACCATCCAACCAACCATCTAGTTAAGTAACCAACTAATCAAGTAACCATCCAACCAAACCAATTAACTAACCAATCAATCAAACAAACAAACCATCCAACCAACCATCTAGTTAAGTAACCAACTAATCAAGTAACCATCCAACCAAACCAATTAACCAACTGACTAACCAACTGATAAACCAAACAAACATCATTTGGTAATAAAATGAGTATATTATACAAAGCTTAAGCATTAATAACCAGGTTTACGTATTCATATAGCTAGCTCATGTACTTTACAATAATTCACTGGTATGATTTTGGTTCCTTTAGATTAACGTTTTCTTTCACAAGTGAGATTTTTTCAGAGGTTTTTAAATCATGAACCACCAACCAACAAACCAAACAAACAAACAAGCAAACCAATTAACCAACCAAATCAATTATCCAGCTAACCAAAACAACTAACCAACCAAACATTCTTTAGTACTAAAATGATATACCATCCCTCAAACATTAATTACCTTGTTTAATTATTCATAGAGCTATCTAATGAAATTTCCAATTAAAATGATGCTGGTTAATTAATTAATGTACTGGTGGTTCCATCCCATTAACTTTCATTCCCTTTCAAGAGACCAAGCACTGAGCACTTAAGCATTTGAACTCACAACCTTCCCATCACTAAAAGAGAACAGTGTGTGTAGTACTGTATATGCCAGCCAATTCAAAGCTACACCATATCTTGTAGACTAAGACGTCCTCTCTTTCCTTCTTCTCTGTTTAGATGACACAGGAGCAGTATATTTTGGCGTCCCAGCCGAGCGCCCTGCAGAGGCCGGGTTGCCCTGCTCCATACCCAGTGGGCATCTATGGCTGGCGTAAACGCTGCCTCTACTTCTTCATCCTCCTCCTCCTTGTCACCATGATTGTCAACCTCGCGCTCACCATCTGGATCCTGAAAGTCATGAACTTCACAGTGGTGAGTAGCGCTCTTTGTCTTACCGGTCTTTGTCTTTATTATGACCTTTTCTTTTCCTGGAAAGGAAGCGTCCCAGCTGGCTGTTGCCTACAGAAATTTCTGTCCCACATTTTCTTAAGCAACATGGAATATACATATGCTTGAATGAATTACTGCAATCTGCTGCATACTTTAATGCTTTTTTTTTTTTCACTTGATGAAGCTCATGAAAGGTGAATATTTAGGTCAGGTTTTGAGTCAGGAGTTTAACCATCTAGCAAACAATCCAAGAGTGTCTAGAAGGCACCTAATTATCATCTAATTAAAACTGAAAGTAATAAATTGTTGGCAAAGGTGATGTAATGTTCAGCATTAAAAAATAAACAGTTAATCAGTGACAGGGAAGCAGAAGCTTGTGTTTCTGAGAATGGGAAGATTTTGTGCTCTTCAAGATGGCCGGATTATAGTCTGGTTATAAACAAGAGCTTAAACACATAGAGGCAGGATCAAAACATTCTGGCTCACAGTACAGTCGGAACTGTTGGGAATAGGTTGTTGTCGAGTCCAGGCTGCATGTAGCATTTGTTTTGTTACCTCTGAGTATATCAAGAGCAGGGAAAGTAATGTTGGCTGTACAGACTTGTAGATCTTAGATTATTTAAGTCTCAAGGTTGAGGAACTGGGGTTGAGTTGGGAGCCGATGATTTAAAATTTAAGGAGAGGTTTGGTTGGGAAGTTAACTCCAAGTCCAATTAGTAGATCTCTGGATGAAGGCAGAAGATTTTGGCCCAATTAGTAGACCACTGCATGAGGGCAGGACATTGTGGCCCCAAATTAAAGCTTAGATTGGAACCAGGACATTTGAAGCCTTGAGATGGCAGGACTGAGAGCTTGAAACCAAAGGAGCCAAAGATTGTAAACCCAAGATCAAGAAGGCGTTTGGGAGAGTGGTTGCTCAACTGGTTAAGGCTCTGGGTTACTGATCAGGACGTTTGGGGTTCAATCCCCAGCATGCCAAGCTGTCACTTTTGAGGTCCCGTCTTCTCCAGGATAAAAATCCTGCGCTGTGCCCTGGCTCACCCTGTGCTCTGACCACAGTTTCCTACCTGTGAAATGAAGAAAAATAAATGTACCATCCTGTAAGGCACCTGTGATAAATAAGTGAAACTTATTCTGAGATTGATGCCCTGCGATGGTTTGGCATCCCGTCCAGGCCCTCCCCCATGACCCTGTATCCTGGGATCCAGAATGGGACGCATGGCATTTGTGCCATATGAGTCCGGAGTGGATGGGGATATGGTTGGTTGCAGGAGATTTTAGACTTTATCCTGATATTCTCTCAACTTGAACCAGCAGGAGTGTAATCAGGTTTGGTGGATCGCTGGAAGAAAGCAGGACCTTCATGTTAGGTTTCTTAATGTTTTAAAAGACAAGATATACCATCTAGGATACGAGACTTGTTCTTGAGGTTCAGGTTCGGGTGCTTTTTTTTAAAAGCAACTAAAGATACAAAAGGTGTAAGGGTACGGGAAGCATTTGCGCTCTCATGGGTGCATTTAAGAACCTTTTTATGGTGTCTGTGGTCAGGATAGAGCGCAAAAGTAAAAGCAAAAGGTTTGGTATGGTGCATGAACACATCTGAAAGATGTAGCGATCAAAGCTTTCAGGTCACAAGGAAGTGATTTATTTGTTAATTCCAGGATCATGGAAAGCGTTCATGAGGACGACAAAGATTTGTTTTCGTTGTCGCGG
>CM059225.1:2218550-2223550 GCA_030347435.1 Clarias fuscus
TCTCGCTCTTAAACTGGTGAACATGCTTATTCTTAAACAAATAATCCCCTTAGTCAGTCTTTCTCTCCTTACACAAGCTCTTGTCTTCCGTTCTATATCGGTGGCTTTTAACCCAACATGTATGATGGAAGGCTTGATGAGATGAGATTAGACTTTAGTGCTTTACACTGATGATTCGGAAAAGCTGCTCTAATGCATGGTGTAGACTAGACTGGAGCTCCGGCGTGGAGGACGGGAGCTGAAATCAGGTGAAAACAGCTGCACCGACCTTGCAAGGCGAGACAGAATCGCAAAATAGTACCTTGTTTTTATGATGAAATTATTTCCACAATGTGGCACCAGGGGCCGGAACCAATGACCTCAGGGGTGATTCTGGAAGCTTGCTTTATTTTATGTACAGTACAGAGCAAAAGTTTGGACACCACTTCTCATTCAAAGAGGTTGAATTTGTGTTATGGCAAGAAAAAAGCAGCTAAGCGAAGGAAAACGAGCGGCCATCATTACTTTAAGAAATGAAGGTCAGTCAGACGGAAAAAATGGGGAAACTTTGAAAGTGTCCCCGAGTGCAGCCACAAAAAGCATCAAGCGCTACAAAGAAACCGGCTGACATGCGGACCGGCCCAGGAAAGGAAGACCGAGAGTCGCCTCTGCCGCGGAGGATAAGTTCATCCGAGTCACCGGCCTCAGAAATCGCAGGTTAACAGCAGCTCAGATCAGAGAGCAGGTCAATGCCACACAGAGTTCTAGCAGCAGACACATCTCTAGAACAACTGTTAAGAGGAGACTGTGTGAATCAGGCCTTCATGCTAGAATATCTGCTAGGAAACCACTGCTAAGGACAGGCAACAAGCAGAAGAGACGCGTTTGGGCTAAAGAACACAAGAAAGAACACAAGAAAGAAAACTCGCTGAATGAGAAGGGGTGTCCAAACTTTTGGTCTGGTTACCAGTACAGGCTGAGTTCGAGTTCTGGGTTCATTCTGTAAAGCTTGGAGCTTATCTCAGGAGACTGGGGGCGTGAGGCGTGGTAGACCCTGGATGGGTTGCCAGTCCATCACAGGACACACAAGCACACACTCACACTCTACGGGCAATTTGGGATCGACAATTAGCCTGGTCTTGGAAACCGGAGAACCTGGAGGAAACCCACCAAGCACCAGGAGAACATGCACACTCCACACACACACAACCCCGAGACAGGAATTAAACCCTCAACCCAGGAGGTGTAAGGCAACGCTGCTACACACTACACCACCATGGGAACACCTATTTTTGGAACTTTTCTGGTGAAAAATTTTATGCCTATGACTATGGTGAGACAGCAGGGAAACTGGGTTAGCGATGGTGGCGCTTTCCTAGTCGCCTGATTATTACCACGGCGAACAAATGTGTGTGTGTGTGTGTGTGTGTGTGTGTGTGTGTGTGTGTGTGTGTGTAGCGAGAGACTGATGGGTTTGGCCTGTTTTTTTTTTGTTTTTTTTTTATCCTGCTGTGCTCTTTTCTAATTGTCTCCCATGGGACAACATAAGAGCTCATCACTGCAAGCAGAACTGAATAAAGCAGGAAAAGATTTATTTTTACCATCTCTCACTTTTTTCCCCCTATCTCTTAAAAAAAAAAGGAAGACGAACCAAGAAGAGGAAAAGCTGGAGTGGGAATCTCCAGGGTGCCGTTGCTGGAATAACTGCGTGGGGACATTTCTTTGGCCGTAGATCCCCCATCTAAGCATTATTGCATTTTTTGTTTGACGCTCAGGTTATAAACCTCTTTTCTTTTGACCAACACTTCTTTTTTTTTATCTTCTTTTTTGTCGTTTTTATCTCCAGTGTTTCAGCGTCCAAAACACGTTGGCAACAAGTTGGGTTTCTACGGGAGGCACGTTTAAAATCGCGGACCTTTGGATCTCAGCGTTAAAGTGACGCTTAAAGTGGGCTTTAAAGAAAAGCTGAGCGCTAAGCTTCATGGTTTAACCATTTCTATTTGTAGCATTCTAGGATGAGAAACAATATGGTTCTAGGAACGTTCTTGGGGAGTGAAAGCGATTTAGTTACCAAATAGTTACGCAACATTTACATGAGGAGTCTCCAGTGTCAGCACTTGTAACGCTCATACCCCTTTTCCACCAAAGTGAACCAGGTGGTACAGTCAGGTCCGAGGGCCGTGTTGCACCGATGTTCGCTAATATATTTTCATTTGGTGACATATAAAAAAAAGCAGCTGGGCTGTCAGGGGTCACAGGGGTTTAAGGTAATAATCAATTATGAGCTAAGCTGCCTTTTAAACCAAGCTGCTTCTTTTATACGCCACCCTATGAAAATATTTTTGTGAACATTAGTGATCAGAAGGTCCCAGGTTCAAACCCCACCAACACCAAGTTGCCACCGTTGGACCCTTGACCCTTAACACTCAACTGCTTAGATGTATCAAGATCTAAAAATGAAAGTTGCTCTGGATAAGGGCGTCTGGCAAATGCCTCCCATTTAGAAGGTTTAGGATGTGAATCTCACTTTTGGTCTGTCTGCGAGGAGTATGCATGTTGCCCACATGTGGTTTGTGGGTTTTGTCCGGTTTCCTTCATCTGTCCAACGATGGCTGCTGATGAAGAACTAACTCCTAGCTCTTCTGATTGCATGTTTTTACCATAGAAACGATAATGTCTCAGAGTGTAAATTCGCCTCTTCCCTCCAGGGTTGTTGGGGGGGTGGATCTCGCCTTCGGTCTGTTGAGTTATCTTGGAGGGTTTACTCCGCTTTCCTTTAACCGATCCACTCAGCAGGTGCTCGTTCAGACACTGGACTGCTGCATGTCTCCCCAGGCAGGTCTGCCCCTGAGCAACTGATCCAGAATGAAGCTATAGGACTTCTTCATTCTCCGCCCTCCTGGGGCTACTCCTTAATCTGACGTATGCTGATTGATGATTCCAGACCACACAGAGTGTATAATTGAGTGTGTGCAAAGTATGCACTCATCCCCTGCAGTCAGTTGGTACCCAACCGATCGGTGTATCCCGGCTTGCGCCGTACGTTCCCAGGCACAGCGTCCAGTCCCACCCCCGGACCCCAGAGTTCCTATCGGCGACTCTGCTTTCTCCCACCACCTTGTCGATCAGGGTTTCTTTCGTTCCTCTTACAGAAACACATTACAAACCTGTACCTGTACCCGCCAACCTGCGAAGTGTTTCTCATCGAGGCCTACCCACAATTAAATTTAATCGCTAATTAATAGCGTCAGGATGCCGCGGTATTTCCCTTTGAGCGCGACACGGGGAGGTCTGGGGATTTGTGGGCTCCCGCCGATGTAAGTGCGGCAATCGGACAAAGCCACAGCGGGCGCAGGGTGACCCAGGTAAAAACGGGGTCTCATTAAGATTTAACAGCTTCTCTGCATGATACAAAGCGCTGAGTGCATGATAAGAGGAATATTAATTGTGCCCTGTTGAAAACTGAACACACACACACACTCTGCGAAGTGCTGCTGAGCGCCGATTGTTCTCAGCAGCAGCAGATTTAATCCATAATTCCATTCCAGAACTTTAATGGATTAGAAGTGCGTCATTTCATTCATCTCAGAGGACATGCCGGACTTTTTAACAAGACGACCCGGTGCTTATACGGTGCAGTAATGCACGGCGCGATAGGGCCCGCCCACTTTGCTTTGAAGGTCGGGGTCGGAAATGATGCGAGGCAGGAAACCTTTTCCATGACTACATGACAGGTAATGAGGTCGTGCTCTTCGTGATGGCTAATTAAGAGGACAAACAAACTAATTACCTTGTCTTACCACCTCCTACTGACACACACACACACACACACACACCCAAACCAGGCATATGGTAAGCCAGCCTTGTGTGTGCCCTCATTTTAGGTAAAATTAATTAATGGACGACTCATGAATAATTAAAGAAGCATGTTGACATTACACGCGTCTCGGCGCGGCATTTATAAGGACAGAGAGGGGAAATGGTGAACTTTGACATCGTTGCAAGTGTGAATGTGGGTGTGTGTCTGAGGGATGGGAATCCGGTCGAACGAGTGATTTCACGGCTCTCGTTAAGCGTTCCAACCGTTTCGTTTCTGAAAATGACAAGACGTGGCATCAGCTTGTTCATCCTGAGCTTGTCTGACATCTGAGAGTCCTTCTGATTACTAGCGTTTGATGAGCAGTTACTATGGAAACATTTTGGACCAATCAGAAGCCAGGATTCTAAATTCAACAGTAAAAGTTTTGAAGCTCTTATGGAAGTTGATGTTTTGCAAAGATATTTAAAAAAAAAAAAAAAAAAGAATCTATTTTGGACTTGGAGTTAGGTCGTCTTAAACCTACACATCGTCTAATCCTGGTCATCAGGTCAGTTCATCCTCAGCAATTTTCTACGCCAGATTTCACCTCCCACAAGTGCCAGAGAGCTTATGTTACACTTCTTCTTCTTCTTCTTCTTCTCAAAAAAAAAAAAAAAAAAAAGCTTGACCCTGAGCTGCTCAGCTCTTGAAGCGCTTGAAGTGAATCCTGTCTCACTCATAAGCTCCGGGTGTATAAATATAACGTGCTTCGCTTCTTCGTCCCGGTTCGAAAGTGTACAGAGAAAGCGAGGCGAGCTGGAGATTAAGCAGGATGAAGTTTGCCCGAGACAAAGATAACTCACAGGAGAGGAGAGGAGATCAGACACGGGGAAACGTCCTGATGTTAGCTTTCCGCTAGCCCGGGCGCTAATCTGGCCGGGCGCTAATCGTGTCATGTGTAGAGTGTGTAGAGCTCGGTGTTTTACATTCATCCTGCGGAGAGGGAAAAGACAAATGTCTGCTCTACATATTCCTTTTTTTTTCCCTGAAAGGAAAAGCCTCCTGTCATCTACAAAGAATCTCTAAGGATTTCCCTTTAACTTACAAGATTTATGCCTTTTCCATAAGTATATGCACCCCTTGAGCTTTTGTATACTTTGTAGCCTTGATCTGGATTTTATGTCAAGACTCTACACAAAAGCATACATCGTAATAAAAGGAA
>CM059225.1:2231050-2243550 GCA_030347435.1 Clarias fuscus
GTGGGCCATGTGGTGGGAAGGGAAACTTTTCCAAAGTCATGGTTCCAACGTCAGTGCTGGTGTGGCGATACTTTTTAATAAAGCAGTGGGCATGAGCAAGGTCGAAACCACAGAAATAGTGAAAGGTCGAGTTTTAATGGTGAAAGCAGAAATAAAAAAGAAAAGTTTTACTTTTTTTAATGTGTACGCCCCTAACAATGGCTGTGAGAGAGCTCTACTTTTTAACAGAATAAAAAATATAATACAGCGAGATGGAAATAAATCCATAATAGTAATGGGAGGGGACTGGAATTGCACAGTAGACTTCACCTTAGACCGAAACGGTGAGGAACCACACCCAAAGTCTGCTGAGGTGCTCAAAGAGCTCATTAGACAGAGCAGTCTGGTCGATGTGTGGAGGGATAAGAATCCAAACACTAGACAATATACATGGGTTAAGTCTAATAATACAACGATTACTGCAGCAAGACTGGACAGGTTTTATACCCCCAAATCCGAGAGAAACAATCTCTCCAAAGCAATCATCTCCCCCACTGGGTTTTCTGACCATCACTTGATAAGTATTGAGATAACAATACCAAATACAAAGAGGCAGAGCTCATACTGGCGTTTTAACACAAAACTTTTACAGGATGAGATTTTTTATAAAAATTTTAAAATTTTATGGAACGAATGGAAAGACAGAAAAGGGGATTTTAGTAGTTTGGTTTCTTGGTGGGAGGTGGGAAAAAATCAAATAAAAAACTACTGCAAGATGTACACCGAGCACATATCAGACACCTTCAAAACCACCATAAAAGAACTTGAAGCAGAAATTATCCAAACAGAAGCTAAAATGGTGAACAAGAACGACATCAGATTGGGCTGTGTCCTGGAGAAAAAAAGAAAAGCCCTGAGCTCCTTCCTCCATGAACAAGCCAAAACAGCTCTGGTCAGACACCGTATCTCCTGCATCAAGGACATGGACGCTCCCAGTGCCTTCTTTTTCAACCTGTCTAGGTCAACAAAACCACAAAATCAGATGGTGTACCTGACACGAGCAGATGGAACTATAACAACTGATCCAAGCGAGATGAGGAGAGCAGCCACAGACTTTTACACCCAGCTCTACAGTGCAGAACCCTGTGACCCATCTTGCAGAGAGGAACTGTTCAGGGAACTACCAAAATTGTCCCTGGAGCAAAGCACTACGCTAGACGCAGAACTCGAGTTGCAGGAACTAACTGACGCTGTGCAGCAGCTCGCAACAGGACGCTCACCAGGAATAGACGGACTGCCGAGCGAATTTTACAAACATTTTTGGAGTATAATAGGAGCTGATTTTTATGATGTTTTTAAATGTGCTTTTAACAGCGGGAAGCTACCAGTGAGCTGCACAAGGGCGGTCCTGTCACTGATCCCAAAAAAAGGAGACTTGGGGCAACTGAAAAACTGGAGACCAGTGTCACTACTATGCAGCGACTACAAAATACTTTCAAAGTGTCTTGCAAACAGATTGAAACAGTGCCTGCACTCAGTAGTTCACAACAGCCAGACCTACTGCATACCTCACCGGACCATTACTGACAATCTGTTTTTAATGAGAGACTTAATTGACTTCTGTAAAACTAAACGGATTGAACTGGGTCTTTTATCGATAGATCAAGAAAAGGCCTTTGATAGAGTCGACCATGAATATCTTTTCCGGACTCTTGAATCCTTTGGCGTAGGAAACAACTTTTTATGGTGGATTCAACTTTTATACTCTGAAGCGGTTTTTACACTTAAGATTGGAGGTGGTCTTAGTTGCCCTTTTAAAATGAAACGGGGAATTAGACAGGGGTGCCCACTGTCTGGACAACTTTACAGTCTCGCAATAGAACCACTGCTGCACAAATTAAGAGCTGAGCTACAGGGTTTTCCTGTTTGTGGGTCACAAGAGAGACTTGTGCTGTCAGCATATGCCGACGACGTAACCGTTTTTATAAAAAATCAAGATGATGTTCAGGCCCTGATTAGGAACCTGAACATCTATGCGAGAGCCTCCTCAGCACGTGTAAACTGGGAAAAGTGTGAGAGTTTTTTAATTGGGCAATGGCAGAAAACAGGACCCCCAATCTTACCAGGTGGTCTCCAATGGGGCAAGATCGGCCTCAAGTACCTTGGGGTGTTTCTAGGGACACAAGACTTACAAAATAAAAACTGGGAGGGTGTAGTGGAAAAAGTGTGTGCCAAGTTGTCTCAATGGACCTGGGTCCTGCCTCAGTTGTCCTACAGGGGGAGAGTACTGGTTGTCAATAATCTGATCGCCTCCATGCTCTGGCACCGCCTCACTGTCCTTGAGCCCCCTGAGACATTAATCAGGGATGTGCAGAGGAAGTTGGTGAACTTTTTCTGGACTGGCCAACACTGGACTCGAGCTTCTGTGCTGTATCTACCTGTACAAGAAGGGGGGCAGGGCTTGATCGACCTGTCCTGTCGTATAAAGACCTTTAGGCTGCAGGCTGCACAGAGGCTATTCTACGGCGAAGGGCTGGCATGGACAGGCGCAGCCAAAGCCCTTCTTCAACTGGTTGAAGGACTGAACTATGATACACATCTGTTCACACTTAACCTCAAAGAAATGGACTTATCAGCTACAACAGAGTTTTATCAGTCAGTATTAAAAGCCTGGATATCAGTAATAAAGACGAGCAGGACTGAAACACAACCTTCCCAAAGGGCAGACGAGGAACCACTTTTTCACAATCCGCTCATAAACACCAGAATGCTGTCATCAACTTTCATTCGGCATCGTTTCCAGAAAGCAGGAATCACCAAGATCAAGGATCTGAGGAATGGAACGGTGTGGAAGACAGCAGATGAACTGTGCTCACAAACTGGATTAAAATCAAGACGTCTAATGGAGAGACTTTTGGGAGAGGTAATATCAGCACTACCCTCCCAACTCAGAGAGTCTTTGGGGCAAAGCCCTGGAGAGCATCAGCAGCCTCCCCTGCAGTTATCTATACGCCCGGCAGCTGAAGAGCTACAGCAGGAGGAAGGAGCCATACTGTCTTTCAAGACACCGGTTTTAACGACGTTCGAGACCGCCTCAAAAAAAGCGCTGTACGGGACGTGTGTGAAGGTCGTGCACAGAGGCTCGTTGGCTGGAGTAAGGGACTCACGATGGTCAGAGTGGCTGACACCAGGCTCCTCCCCACAAGGACGCTGGAGGTCCCTGTACAAACCGCCCATAGAAAAGCGCACAGCCGATCTACAGTGGCGGATAGTACACGGGGCTGTGGCCACGAACAGACACGTGGCACACATGGACCCCACTAGGAGCACCGAGTGTCTCTTCTGTGGGAGGGAGGAAACGGTAGACCACCTGTTTTTAAAGTGCAATAGATTGGGAAGGCTGTTTTCCCTGCTAAAAACCTGGACAAATGAGCTAGGAGTGACATGGTCTGAGAATCTCTACATACACGGGCCAAAGTATAAACCAAAAGACAAAACTGTCACCCTAGTAAATTACATTATAGGCCAGGCAAAACTCTCTATCTGGCTCACGAGAAAAAACAAAATGCAGGGGGGTGGGGGCACACACGATGCTGAGAGAATGCTGACAGCACTGGTCAGAGCGAGATTAAAAGTTGAGTTCGCCTTCCTGAAGATGACCCACAGACTACCAGAGTTTGACCAGATGTGGGCACATGGGGATGTTTTATGCTCCAGAGACGGGGAGGTTTTAATTTTCAATTTTTAAAGACTAGTGTATAATCCCTTTTATCTCTCTTCTTTTTTTTTTACCTGTGTTTTATCTCTCTTTAGGTGCTGGTTTTATATACTATGTGTATTACTGTACTATTTCATATTTTTTAAATATTGCTTTAGTACACCAGTCCAGCACCGTACACACTCGACCTTTCAGTTTTAACTTTTCTCATTGATCTGTTTTACTGAATTCATTTCAAAGTCTCAATTGCTAAGCTTGCATTACTATTATTATTGTTTTGACTCTTATCTGCCTATTCACTTATTTATTTATCTATTTATTTTCATTTTCCACTTACAAAAAAAAAACAAAAACTAGTCAACTTCTTCATTCTTAAATAGATGAACAAATACTTCAACTAGCTTTTTAAACTGATTGACTTATCTGTTTATTTATTTACTTATTTATTTTTTTGTATTGTTTCACGTAACCTTATCTATGTTTAATCTTATTGACAGATCCTCTGTCTTTGAAAGGAAAAAAAGTGTGGATACAAATATTTTTGTAAAATAAAGGAACGTTAAAAGTCTCTCTCACACACACACACACACACACTGAATTTGCTCTTAGCTCTAACATCAATCTCCAAACGGTCTATGCCAGTCTGTGTGTGTGTGTGTGAGTGAGTGATGCTGCAGTGCATTGTGGGTGATGGACAGTGATTATCAGGAGAAAGAGCAGAGGATCATGGGCCGGGAGCCGGGGTGCTATTAGCCTGATGTATGCGCATTAGCGCCGTTGCGTTCTGCTAACCTCGGTGCGTGACCTTTAGCACAAACGCTAGCGTGAGTTCTCCAGCGTGGCACTTCACATCGCTGCGCTCCCATTCACACACACCTTCCATCATTTCACCTCAGAATCAACACCATGGCGCTAATCAATCAGCCGAGCTAAGCTCCTAGCTAACATCCAGACGGAGCCGTCTACACTGTGCGGTTAGCTAGCCGGCTAATGTTATATAACCAATATACATGAGATTAGCGAATGAGTTTAGGTTTTAAACTGATAGAAAAGCAAAACCAGCGACAGTCATGCTAACGCTTACACTGTATTAGCTTCGGCTGGATTAGCATGACCGCGCCATGGCCTGTAGGAAACAGAACACTGTTAATCATGCTAGCCATAACGGAAGCGCATGTTCTTTCTTTCATCCTGTTGTTCTTCCCTTCTTTCTTCAATTCATTCTTTTTAAAAATTATTTTTCTTTCCATTATTCTTTCTTACAATAGCTCTTTCTTTCTTTCTTTCTTTCTTTCTTTCTTTTTCTTTCTTCATCACAATTCTTTATTTTTACTTCTGTATTTTTTCATACTTGTCTTTATTTATTTAATTCTTTTTTCTGTCTTTCTTTTATTTTTTCATTTATAGTTTTTTGTTAGTTTTTCTTAAATTTTTCATTATTCTTTCTCACAGCAAGTTCTTTCTTTCCTTTTCTTCTTCAAAATTTTCTTTTATTCGTTCTATCTACTGTCCCATCCTGTGCTCTTTCTTTCTTTCTTTCTTTCTTTCTTTCTTTCTTTCATTCTTCAATTTATATCTTTGTTCAGTTTTTCTTTAATTCTTTCTTTCTTTCCAATTTTCTTTCCTTCCATTATTCTTTCTCACCGATGGTTCTTTCTTTCTTTTGTTTCATTTTCTGTCCTTTTTTTCATGATTTTCTTTCTTAAATTCCTTCTTTTCCTTATTTTCATTCTTTCATGATTTCATTTATCACATTTTTTCTATTTATCTTTATTAGTTTTTTTTTTTCTTTCCTTCTATCTTTATTATACAGTCCATATTAACTTTTTAATTTTTCTTTATTTATTACATTTTTCATTTTACTTCCTTTCTCTTTTTTTATCTTTCTTGCCCTCTTGCTCTCCATATGTGTGTGTGTGTGTGTGTGTGTGTGTGTGTGTGTGTGTGTGTGTGTGTGTGTGTTCAGAACATAATCTCTGTCCTATGTATTGACTTTTCATTTCCTTACAACTAGTTTTCAGTGTAACAGAATTTCATTACTGACAGATGGGAAGAGGAGGGGGGGGGGGTGAGAGGGGGAGAGAGGGAGGGGCAACCAGGGGTCAAAATGCAATTTTGGGAAAAGCATCATCACAGCAAGGTGATAGCAGTGACAGAGAGAGAGAGAGAGAGAGAGAGAGTCACTCTCACTCACTCACACACACACACACACACACACACACACACACACACACACACACACACACACTTGCATGTTGTGCCAAGTTTAAAAGTAACTCTCAGCCTCCGTTGCAGTGGCTTGCGTTTCAGAACCTGACGTGTGCTGTGTGAGCGGATCTGGAATTGTGTGTGTGTGTGTGTGTGTGTGTGTGTGAGAGTCCCAGAGTGACTCATCAGTAGGCAGGTTACGCAATTTCACATCGTGCCGTAGAACAGTGTGTTTCATCATCCTTTCTCATTAGAGTGAGATGGAGCTCAGTGTAGTAACATGCTGTGGCAAACACTCCTACACCTGAGAGAGAGAGAGTGTGTGTGTGTGTGTGTGTGTGTGTGTGTGTGTGTGTGTGTGTGTGTGTGTGTGTGTGTGGAGGTTATGCAGAATTTGCATGCACATGTGCTAGAAAAATGTCAGTGATAGAGGGCATTGTGTGTGTGTGTGTGTGTGTGTGTGTGTGTGTGTGTGTGTGTGTGTGTGTGTGTGTGTGTGTGTGTGTGTGTGTGCGCAAGAGAGAATAAACACATCAGTCATTTGCAGGTTATGACGGCAACTTTGATTATATGTGTCGCAAAACCACACACACACACACACACACACACACACACACACACACACACACACACACACACACACACTGATTAATGCCGGTGATGCTGCTTCATCCTTTTCCCTCTTTCTTTTTATTAATGCCTCTTATCAAGTTCAGATAAATTATTTATCTTTCTCAGATCATAAATCTCTTTTTTTTTTTTCCCTCTCTCCCTCCTTCCGCCCGGTTTCACATCCCGAGTCTCGCATCCCCGCCGGCGCCGCCACACTGCCACTGCTGCGTCAGGTGTTTTTCACCCCGCGGGCCTTTGTGTCTGTGTCTGTGTCTGTGTGTGTGTGTGTGTGTGTGAGAGAGAGAGAGATTAAACCCAATATTTCAGCCTCACCTTTTCATCACTCTTGCGTCTGGGACGCGTCCCCCGGTCTCCTTTAAGTTGTCTCCAGCGGGATGAGAGAAACCCAGGACCTTTTCACTCCAGCTGGCAGATTTGTGAACTTTACGCTTTAGTGTCACAGACAAGAAAAAAGAGCGGAATGTGAAAGAGATTCATATCTGAATTATATTTTACTGAACTGCTTTTAAAACATTACGGCAATACGTAGCCTTAGGTGTTGAACTTTAGTAACCCCAGGGAGAGTGTGGTACAGTATGGCTCTGTGATAATTCATCTTCATCTTCAGCGATCACTCCCATCCACATCACCTAAACAATCGCTCATTACGGTACAGAGTAAAACCTCCTCCGGCCCAGAGGGCGTGACCTCGTCCTGATTCCAGGGCGCTCGGGGCTGGATGGCTTTGGAGTGGCTTTGATTGGAAACAAGAGCCATCGTTTCTCATCAAATAAGTCACCCAGGCTGTGGGCTTCCGTTCGATCAGGGCTGATTGCGCGGCTGATTTTTCCGAAACGTCTCCAAGTGGGTGTAAAATGCATCACTTGAGGGAAACGGCGTTCAGCGAAACTCCCACATTTGTCCCTTCTGCTTACAATCAATAGCCTTCTCATACAAGAGCTTAACAGATTAGCGTCACGTTATTGAGCGCTTATTCTGAAAAGTTTCGCTTTTTTTTTTTTTTTTCCTCAGCCATGCGCTCCTGAAGACAGAGCGATTTTGCTTTCGCCCTGTGGCTTAAGCGATTGAGATGCTGCTCACATTATTCACACGCGCGCCGCAGAAGTGCTAATGTTGTAACCTTGACTTCGAAGAAGCGATAGCGGTTTTATATAAAAGGGCGTTCGCTTCAACATGTTTTGGACCTAATTAAATTGAAGCATTAATCAGGGAAGCTGAAAACTGAAGACCTTGGAGATGAGGCAGGACCCATGAGTGGAAATGCTTAAACCTAAAGCTCATTCCAAAAATCAGTGCCATAAACAAGCCGAGCGATTATAAATGTTTAACCACAACGCCAGTCGACTCTGAATGATTGGCAAGAACCAGGAAAAGGGAGGTCTGGAGGTGAGAGGTGAACGCGTCTCATGTAGATGCCACAAAATCTTTAGTTTATATACTGTACAATGAGAATCAAACAAACTACAACCTGAAACAGTAACGGCTGGCTTGTGAGCTTGAGAGGGTTGCAGATGTTGGACCAACACCATGTGTTCGCATGAACATTGTGCATGAAACTTCTACCATAAATCAAAGGGGGTAGGGGATAAGGAAATGACTCAAGCTTGTTCTAACATATAAACACCATCAATGGGGGAAAAAAAACAAAAAACAAAACATTGTTTCATGAATAGTTGCTTGTTCATGAGAATTTGGCAAGACAAGAGTTCATGGGGCAGCCATGTTTCTGCACACGTTCTCGCTCCAAACTCTGACTTCTCAAACCCAGAGTCAAGACTCGTGTAGCGCATTTGGAACTCAAGACATCGAGGAACCTACTGTACCACAATCCTTCCTGCCTAGTCTTTGAGAAAGCATGAACAAAAACCTGGACGTCCTGTTCAACACAACTGGTATCATTTTGTATCCAATCATTCCAGTACTTGACAATCATAAATCATAAAAAGTTTCTCCAAGTATTTATTCTTTTTCTCTAAGCCAGGAACTTAGGCTGCGTGGTGTACGAAAGTAGGACATACTGTACGCCGACATGACTGGAGAAGGAACATGAAGAAAGAGAAGAATCTCAGTTGCTTAAGGACTAAAAGCAGACGGTGGTAAAGAGCTGAGTTGTATGATCAGACGTACTCCGGCCTGTGTGCATAAAAATGAATAATTCCCTTGGGTTGATTTTGTCTTTCACTAAAGAGAATATGGCTGTTTTTGATAAGAGCTCGATCATTTTCGAAGCAGAGTTTTGAAGGAAGTCTGTTTTAAAAAAAAAAATTTTTATAATAAAGTATCTAATTAATTGCTAATGAGGCTGAACTATGGAGGAACACTGCGATCTAAAGCCTGTGCAAATGAAAGAAAAAACATCTCTGTGTAGTCTGTAGGTCACTGTAGGTCCTGGTGTTGGTTGAGGCTGTGGGTTCTTGATCGAAGGGTTGGGGTTTCAAGCCCTAACACTGTTGGGTTCTTGGGCAAGACAGATAACCCTAGTTAGAAAATGGGAGGGTTGCAACAGCAGAGGCGTCCAGTGTAAAACCAAACCTGTGCCAGATCTTGTAGATCAAAGAATCCAGTGTGGTGACCAAGCCCAAGAATGGCCTGTAGGTTATTCTTTGCCGTTTGGGCTTGGGAAACCCAAATCAGATTTTAAAACAAACAAACAAAAAAACCCTTAAAACTGAAGGTCAGCAGGAAACCAAAGATGATAAATATTTAATGAATTACTTAGTTGCCCTTGACAACTAGCTGTTTAGGGTACTAAATGAGGTAGCTTCTTCATGGTATGGTGGCCTAATGGTGCCTCTGTTGTCTTGCAACTCAAGAGTTTGGTATGGAAATCTCTCCTTTGTTTTGTGCGAGTGCAATTTGTGCCAACTTTCTATGCTTAGCCGAGCACTATCCTTACCTGTTCACCAAACTCCCCACCAGTTCACCTTGGTACACGAGGTTCCTTCCGTAATTGCAGTTTGTGACTGATTTGCCCCAAGCAGAGGTTTGTACCCTCTGGTATGCTGGTATAGCTGGTAGCACTAAATATTTAATGTTTTCAAGAATCTAAGAAGGATGCTTTACTTTAAGATTCATTTGTAGCCAAAGCATTTCACTTCCGCAGGGTCTGGTGTTGGTTGGACTGCTTTCCCAAGACGTCACTTCATCCATTCAATCATCTTTTTATCCTGTGCTTGACTGAGTTCATTCATTCATCTTCTATATCACGTATCCTGTACAGAATCGTGAGGGTCTGGAGCCCATCCCAGAAGACTTTGGTCACAAGGCCAAAGTACACCCTGGACAGTACAGGCAATTTGGGAATTCCAGTTAACCTATTCTGCATGTCTTTGGACTATGCGAGGAAATCCACCAAGGATGGGGCAACCATGCAAACTCAACACACACAGACTCAAGGCAGGAATCGAACCTTCGACCTTGGAGGTGCAATGCCACTGTGCTAACCACTCCTCCACCATGCCGCCCGGTTCAGTTGAATCTCAACTGAAATTTGATTCCTGCAAATGCATTCAAAACAAGAACTCTTTAAACCAACCTTGTTTGATTTTCCAATTGACCTTGTGGTGGAAAAAAATTTAATGTAATGAATATTCCTATAGACAGTTGCAAGGTAACTAGGTAGATTTACTTTGTTACTGTACTGTATATTAAGTACATATTTCATGTATCTGTACTTTCCTTGAGGAGTTTTATTAGTGGTTAATTTTTACTTTTACTCCACCACATCCTACGACAAATATCTGTACTTTCTACGTCACTACATTTCAGCATAATGTTCTGTTACATATCCTGCTGGCAATATGCATAATTACAACACATGGTTTAACTTCCCTAATCATTTAGCAGATGTTTGAAATCAGATAGAGACTTTTTTTTTTTTTTTTTTGGATTTTCCCAGATTTTTCTCCCTAATTTAGTCGTGTCCAATTCCTCCCCGTCACTAGGGGGCTCCACATTAAGGCTACTACTACCACTCAGCCGGGAGGGCCGAAGACTATCACGTGTTTCCTCCGAATCACGTGACGCCAACCGACCGCATCTTTTCGAACTGCTCGCTCGCGCACGGTTGGGGGCGGCGTGACGCACTCGGAGGACGGCGCTATCCGCTCCTTCTGTTGCGCGAGCTCACAGACGTCCCTAATTGGCTGTAGAGCCGTGATTAATGTGGGAGCACTAAGTACCTCTCAGAGAGAGCCTCTGAGAGAGCTCGGCCAATCAGCTCTGTCTAGACCTCCGGCTGCGAGAGGTTACAGCATCACCCGGGAATCGAACTCGCGATCTCCGGATGATGGGACGAGCGCTTTACCACTGTGGAGGCAGAGACTCTTTTATTATGAAAAACTCTTAAACTGCCTGTAAGTAATTTTGAAGCCGAGTATTTTTGTACTTTTGCTTAAGTAGAATTGTAAATCTGGGGCTTCTACTTTTACGTGAACAATATTTTTACCTAGTGTTTCTCTACTTTTACTCAAGTGCAGGATTTGGGTACTTCACTTCATTTCCCAACATCAAACCTTTCTATGTGTGCACTTTCCTCACACTGTTGCTGTCCATAATGCTTTAGTACTCTATCGGGTTTATAACTGTTTTTTCAGCAGACTATAAGCCGTGTTTATGGTTTTTGCTTTCGTCCAGGGTTTACTAGCGAACCCCTAGGAGGTTCCGATGCTTTATTCTTCTTTTTACGGGCATTCTTTTACAGGGCCGAGTTTCTTTTCACGGCCTGTGTTACAGGCTTGAGCACTTTAGGATGTTAAGAGAAAATCTCGGCAGGATATTGATGCAAATTCCACGTCGAGGCTCGTAACCAGAGGAAAGGTGTTGCTAATGATGTCATTTTGTAAAAGTAAAAGATTACATATAAAAGACGGTCATGAGGTTACCTGAACCTGTACAGCATATTCCAACATCCTGGCCGTTTGTTTGCCCAATTACCTTGTCTGTACAATCATCTCTCTATCAAATTAATCAGATGAAAAACAAACTCACTTGGCTTGTTTAATTACAATAACCATTTGCATAAGGTAATTAAATCAGCATATGGTTCCATACGGTAATCCATTGGTCTTTGGCAACTGGTCCTTCCCGAGTCTGTTTGTATGCAGTCTTCCCCAGGGCGATGTCATCTCCAGCATAGAAAACCGGCTCCTTCCCAGCATGCAAGTGTGAATGCAATCAAGTACGGATTAAGAAAGCGAAAGACGAGCACGTCGGCTTTGGCGTCTTCCTACCTCGTCGTATCAGCGCGATTGAAATGAGTCTCGCTTCATCTTCTGATTTCCCCCTTTAATCCCTCCTTGGCCTCCGTAATTGGGGTCGATTCACGATCGAGGTTAAAGCTAAGGTAAGCTTCGTCTCTTGAACCTATTAACCTTGGGTCATCAGATGGGATGGTGTGCAAATGCAGTATAAAATAAGGTTAATGTTTAATTTATTTACTTTTTAAGACACAGCTCTGTTGTAAAGCTTAAAGTCTCGCACTGGAGACTCCTTCCGTAAAAAAAAAAAAAAAATTGTCCAACGGCCTCCTCCTTTCGTTTGAAGATCTCGAGTCGGCACCGCCATGCATCTCTCGAAGTATCTCTCGATTGTTGTGAGAAGACTTGACCCTGGCGCTAATAAAAGCTGACACAACACTTCGCCCGTGTGATTTGCTCAGGTTAAAAATAGGCCTGTTAAAGTTCCATTCCAGACGGAGAAGATCTCGTTTTCTGTCCATGATTTCCATCTAAAAATAAGAACGGGATCATGTCCAGTTAGCGTAATTTGTGCGATGGTTTCGCTAACTGACGGTTTGGATTCGGTCGCTGTTAGCATTTGCATGTTGTGCCAGGTATTTAGCATTAAAAAGCGCAAAACGCCGGTGTAGCGCCGAGGCCAGGCTTCAGCTTATGAAGACTGACAGACCACTTTGGATGTTTAAGTGGTGACCACGAAATTGCTGCTGGCTGGTAATTTGAAA
>CM059225.1:2248550-2321050 GCA_030347435.1 Clarias fuscus
GACCGTGCCGGGCGAGGCCGCTCCCCCTGCGACTACAGCTCGGCCGTCTGCTGAGGGACCCGGTAACGCTGCCGACCCAGAGCCTATAGAGACCGAACCCCAAGCCCAGCCTGCAGTCCAAGAGTCTACTGGAGCTACATCAACACCAGAAACAACGAGCTCGGCCAAACCGGACCGAGAGGAACCCAACGTGACCCAACCGGCGCCGGAGAGGCCGAGTACAACTGATAAGGTCACAGAGGGTTCGGGTGCAGCGCTGGAGCTACCTGTGCTCTCGGCGATGGGTACAAGGGCGAAGAGCCGCCAACTGGAAGCAGCAGCCGCACTGTCACAAGGGGACGAGGCGGACATAGAAATGGAAGAAGAGCCCTCCTTCAAGGCACCAAAAAGGAAAAAGGACCGGAAAGGAGGAGGAAAAAAACTCCCCAAAAAAGACCCCGAACCGGAGTCAGACAGCGACGGGTACATCTCAGACTCTGTGCTGCTTCTCACCGCAGAGGAAGAAAGAATGCCAGTCGTACACAGCGAGGAATCTATACATGTTTTTCTAGAGAAGACAAAAAGGGGCTCAAAAATTAAAATAGAAGACCACTTCTCAAGCAAGAAACAGTTCATTCATGACGTCAAATATTACAGAAAACAAAAAGCTTTCGCTGAACTTGAAATCTTTAGACTAAAAAAATGGATCACGAAAATAAACAAGGAACTCGCTGAAGAGGAATTTTTAGAATGATTTTTACTCCGTGCTGGACACTGGTATGTCTTCTTTTATATAAGACTGTCTTTTTATCTATATACTTTTTAATGAGTGAAGTAAATATTGCGAGCTTAAATATAAATGGGGCAAGAACATGTGAAAAAAGAGCCAAATTATACGAACTACTAAAACAGAAACATGTTGATGTGGCTCTACTTCAAGAGACGCACAGCGACTCCAAGAACGTAGCGGACTGGTCAAAGGAGTGGGATGGGCTCGCGATCCTGAGCCACAATACACCACTGAGTGGTGGAGTCGCACTGCTCTTTGCTCGCAATTTTATACCGAACTCTTACACAGTAGAAGAATTTTTAAATGGGAGGCTTTTAAAAGTGAGAACGTTTTATGAAAATGAAGTTTTTGTTTTTATTTGTGTGTACACTCCCACCAAGGCAGTAGAGAGGATGATGTTTTTAGACAAATTAAGCAGCATAATTAATGACTGTAACTCTGCTGACATTTTAATTCTGGGTGGGGATTTTAACTGCACAACCGACAACCTGGACAGAAACCATAGAGAACCTCACATGGCCTCCCGTAAACGCATGTGGGAGATGATGGAGGCCCAGGACTTGAGTGACATATGGAGAGACTTAAATAAGAAACAAAGACAGTACACCTGGGCCCATTCCATAGAGAACACGCTCTCACTGGCAAGACTTGATCGACTTTATGGTTTTAAACATCAGCTGTCTTATTTTACTAAATGTTTTATTGTCCCAGTAGGCATCTCCGACCATAGCATGGTGCAGTGCACTGTCAGTAGGAAAAACCTCAAGCCTAAGAGCGCCTACTGGCATTTTAACACTGTGCTTTTAGAAGATGCCAATTTTATTGAGTCTTTTACCTTTTTATGGACCAGTCTTAAATCACAAAAAGCAGATTTTAGCTCTCTACAGCAATGGTGGGATCTAGCTAAAGCACAAATAAAAGTCTTTTGTCAACAGTACACACTCAATGTCACAAAAGACATTGTTAAATCAATGAGAGCGCTAGAGACTGAAATAGCAGAACTCCAGTGTCTAGAGACCGAAGAAAATAGAAGAAACACTGAAAACCTGAAAAACAAAAAAGCCCTAATGAACGACCTACTGGGCACTGCAGCACAGGGGGCGCTGGTCCGCTCACGGTTTAAACACGCAACGGAAATGGATGCTCCTTCTAAGTTCTTTTTTGGTCTGGAACAAAAAAATGGACAGAAAAGAATCATACATGCTGTGCGATCAGAGTCAGGGGATCTCGTATCAGAGCCCACTGAGATACGCAAGCAGACACACGGCTTCTACTCAAAGCTGTACAGTAGTGAGTGGTCAGAAGCACATGCAATGGAGGAAACCTTCTTGAAAAATCTGCCCAAGCTGTCAGAACAAGCTGCCACTGACATGGCGGCAGAACTGACACTGGCAGAGATTCAGAAGGCTCTCCAAGGCCTGAAGAACGGGCGGGCGCCGGGTATAGACGGTCTCCCTGTAGAGTTCTACAAGGCATTTTGGTCAGTAATAGGACAGGATGTACTAGAGGTGTTGCAGGACAGCGTGAAAGGAGGAAAGCTCCCGGTGAGCTGCAGGAGGGCTGTCCTGACCTTACTGCCAAAAAAGGGAGACCTGACGCACCTGGGGAACTGGCGCCCGGTATCACTGCTGTGCACTGACTACAAACTACTCTCAAAAGCATTAGCCTCAAGACTGACAAAGGTACTGGAGCAGATCATTCATCACGACCAGACGTACTGCGTGCCTGGTAGGTCTATCTTTGATAATATACATTTCATTCGTGATATTTTGGATGTCTCTAGACTCTTGGATCTAAAGACCGGTCTCATTTTACTGGACCAAGAAAAGGCGTTCGACCGGGTTGAACACAAATACTTGTGGAAGGTGCTGGAAAGTTTTGGGTTCAACCCAGGATTCACCACAATGATAAAGACATTGTACAGTGACATTGAGAGTGTACTGAAGGTTAATGGTGGTTTATGTGTCCCTTTTAAAGTACACAGAGGTATTAGACAAGGCTGCTCTCTGTCAGGCATGTTATATTCTTTAGCGATCGAACCTCTTTTATGTAAACTAAGAGAGCAGCTTTCTGGTTTTAATATACCTCATTTTAATATTTTAACCCGTCTTTCAGCTTATGCCGATGATCTAGCTGTAATGGTGAACACACAGGCAGATGTGAATCTTTTAACTGATGTTTTACAAGATTTTAAGGTTTTATCATCTGCTAAAATAAACTGGACTAAAAGTGAAGCCATTTTAGTAGGAGAATGGGGAGGCGACCAGCCCACACTACCAGGGGGGTTAATGTGGAAAAAGACTGGTTTTAAATACTTGGGTGTCTACCTGGGCAGTGCTGAGTTTTTAAACAAAAACTGGGATGGAGTTGTAGAAAGCATAAAAGGCAGACTAAGCAGATGGAAGTGGCTGGTCCCAAAAATGTCTTACAGAGGACGAGTGCTGGTCATCAACAACCTAGCAGCATCGTCCCTGTGGCATAAACTGGCATGTATGGACCCACCACCAAACCTGCTAGCAAGCATACAGGCCCTACTGGTAGACTTTTTTTGGGACAAACTGCACTGGCTACCACAAAGCCTTCTTCACCTGCCGAAAGAGGAAGGAGGACAGGGCCTGGTGCAGCTAGCCAGCAGAACTGCAGCCTTCCGTCTGCAGTTCATCCAGAGACTTCTCACCGGAGCGAGTGATGAAGGATGGAGAGCGGCAGCCTACACACTCCTACGCACGGTGGGAGGACTTGGGCTGGACAGAACTCTGTTTTTAATGGACCCCACAGCACTGGACACTACTGGATTACCTGTATTTTATCAAAGACTTTTTAAAATCTGGACCTTTTTTAAAAAACAAAACAAAGGAAACAAAACATTACACTGGCTGCTGGAGGAGCCCCTAGTCTGTGGAGGGCAGCTGGACATTTCTAGTCCAACCACCCCAGCACTATCCAAGACCCTGATCTCCGCAGGGATCGTGACACTCCGCCAGCTGGTGAACATCACCGGACCAGACCTGTCTCGAGCAGAGAACTTGGCAGCACAGCTGGGACTTCGGTCTCAACGGGTCGCCAACCAACTCCTGCATCGCTGGAGAACCACCTTAACGTCGGAGGAACGCGTTCAGCTGATGGAACACACAAGCAGCGAGACCAGTCCTACAGAAGAGGAACCTTTTCCACAGCTGACGATAACTCCAGACCTAGATGGTTATGGCGGCCCCCTCCTGGAGCTCGAGGGTGAGGAAGACATGAACTTTGAGACAGTGTCTGGTAAGGTTTTATACAAAGCTTGTGTAAAGGTCTTAAACAAGAAAAAACTGAATGGGAGGGTAGACACCCCATGGCGCACTGAACTGGGTTTTAATAATGATTTTAAACCAGAGTGGAGGGCACTGTACAAACCACCATTAACCAAAAAGTCTGCTGACCTCCAGTGGAGGATTTTACATGGAATTGTCTCTGTGAACTCTTTTATCTCCATTTTAAATCCTGAAGTCACACAGGAATGCCCCTTTTGTTCACAGAGAGAAACTGTTTTCCATGCTTTTATACATTGCTCCAGGTTGTCACCTTTGTTTAACCTTTTAAAACACATCTTTTTATCAATGAATGTAGTTTTTACTCATCAGCTTTTTATTCTTGGTTTTAAATACGTCCGGAGAAACAGGTTCAAATGCCAGCTTATTAATTTTACCATTGGTCAAGCCAAGATGGCAATTTACATAAGCAGAAAAAATAAGCTGGCACAAAGTACAGATTGCAACCCCAAAAAAATCTTCTCCAGACTTGTTAAATCAAGAATTTTAATTGATTTTAACTTTTACAAGAGTATGAAGGACATAAATATGTTTAAAACCATATGGTGCTGTGAGGAGACCTTGTGCTCGGTAGAAGATGACGAAATCATCTTTGCCACATATTTTAACTGAAAAAAAGCACAATAACTATATGTGTTTTTAAAGAAGGACTATAATGTAAAAAATGTCTTATTTATTTATTTATCTATTTTAAATCAATTATTTATAAACGCAATCCTTTTTCTAGCTTATAAAACAAAACTTGTAAAATAAAGGATTGTAAAAAGTCAAAAAGTCTCTCTCTCTGTCTCTCTCTCTCTCTCTCTGTCTCTCTCTCTATCTCTCTCTCTCTCTCTCTGTCTCTCTCTCTCTCTCTCTCTGTCTCTCTCTGTCTCTCTCTCTCTCTGTCTCTCTCTCTCTCTCTCTGTCTCTCTCTCTGTCTCTCTCTCTATCTCTCTCTCTCTCTCTCTGTCTCTCTCTCTCTCTCTCTCTGTCTCTCTCTGTCTCTCTCTCTCTCTGTCTCTCTCTCTCTCTCTCTGTCTCTCTCTCTCTCTCTCTCTCTCTCTCTCTCTCTCTCTGTCTCTCTCTCTCTGTCTCTCTCTCTCTCTGTCTCTCTCTCTGTCTCTCTCTCATTCTTTTTACTTTCTTCATTACATTCTCTGACTCTCTCTTACATTTGCCATTCTTTATCTCACTCGTCCAGCTTCCTCAATGTCTCCCTCTCTCTCCCCCCCCTCCCCCCCCCCTCCTCTTTCTCTCTGTAGGTAACGAGGGAGTCGTGTTTGCTCATTCAGTCGAGACGCCGCACATTCGAGCTGAACCTTTCCAAGACCTAAAGTGAGTCTTAGTGTCTCCAGAGAATGTGAGAATTTAAGTGTGTGAGTGTGTGTGTGTGTGTGTGTGTGTGTGTGTGTATGATGGTCAGTGTGTAACCTCTATTCTCCAGTGTTCTACCTCAGACTTTATTAACACTCCCGTTCACATACCATTAAGTGAAACAGGACACGCCCAGCAATACAACAGCGACCAATCAGGCGTCTCCATCTTTTCACGCGATAAACTAAAGGACTGTCAGTTATAGTGCGTGTAGGACTGGGTTTATTACTGCAGCTTATTTACTCATTTACTCAGGAAGAAAAACTTTATACAGAAAGAATATTTAATGTTTTTAGAAAAAAAGTAGAAAAGGTGTAAAAAAATGAATGAAATAAATACATAAATGATATTAAATTATTACTGTAATCATTTGATTGTTAGCAATAAAAATGAGACAAAATTTAAAAGTAGGGGAAAACTAATTAATAATATTTGTTTTTAAGGGGAAAAAAAAGAGAAGAAAAAAGAATGATAACCTTGTTAGGGAAGTTAAGAAAACAAACAAAGAATGAATGAAAGAAAAACTGTCAATATTGTTGGAGAAAAGATTGAAACAAAAATAAAGAGAAAATCATTGTTTAATATAAAAATCAAACAAAGACGTTGGATATTGTTAGGAATGAAAAAAAGAAAGGAAGAAAATAAAGATTTTTATATTCTTAAAAGTAAGAAAAGGAGGAAGAAGATTGTTTAATATGTAAAAAAAAAAAAACAAAGAAAGAAAGGAGGTAGCGTAATAGTATTTAGAAAATAAAAGACAAAAACAAAGAAATATAAGAGAAAGAAAAACATTTCAGACTGTTTCATTTAAAAAAGGGAGAAAAAATTAAAAAAGCAAAGAAAGAAATAATGTACCATAAAAACATAAGGAAAGAAAACGCTTTCTTCTTTTTTATTAGTATTATTGAGAAAAATAATGAATAAGAACAGAAAGGAAAATTAAAACAATATTCTTTAGAAAATAAATAAATAAGAAAGAAAGAATAAATAACCATATATATATATATATATATATATATATATATATATATATATATATATATATATAGAAAACTGTGTTATTCATGTGGCCTTGAGGTGAAAGGTCACTTACACTGAACAGCATGGCCGCCGTTAGCATCTCGGCTAAGTGAAGCTTCGTCCTGAGCTTTTATATTTTTTATAGCTTGAATGTGGTTAAGCTAATGTGAAGCCCAGGCTAATTTAGCTATTAGCGCACTAGCATCAGCTACAGTAGGTTGTTTTGCATGCTAGCACATTCAGTTACATTTACCTTCTTTTCAGACTGTTTTGTGTCGTTTTGTGTCGTTCTGTACAGTAGCACACGTCTGTAGAAAGCGTGTAAGCGTGCTGGATGTTTTATACACACACAGACGCTACGCTTTCCTCTCGGATTTATCTTTCCTTCCGTTGAGATTCTTCCTTGTGCTAAGCGCTATGCTAGTTCCCTCCTGACTGGTCGAGTCGCCCTTTCATTAAAGCGCGCGGATGTGAAGCGAGCTCGCTTTATCTTTAGTGTTGTTTTATTGAAGAGCATTCGTCACCACGGCGCTTAACACCCGCGCGAAGAGGTGCTCGCTAATTGCGCTAGTTATGAGCTGTTTTTCTTTTTGCTCAATTTAGCTATAACTTTTTTGCAACACGGTGGCTGAGCTAGAGATGATTCTCTCTCTCTCTCTCTCTCTCTCTATCTTTTTTGCTCTTTTTCTCTAAAAGTGCCTAATTATGCAGTTAAAGTCAATGACACACATAATGAACTAATAGAGTCCATTAGCTGCTAATGACGTATGGCTGGGTTTTACAGACAACGTTAAATTGCAGCTCGAGTTAAAAAATACAGATTACAGACGAAATTCAGTCAGCAAGATAGAAAACTTATCAACATTTTTCAGCTGTTTTATTTATTGTTTCTTTCTTTGTTTGTTTGTTTGTTTGTTTGTTTTGCGGCTGTTTAATTAATGTACATTTGCTAATTTTGTTCATTAGTCTTAGCGTGCTAACTTTTCCAAAGCAAATCTAGTAGTTTGTCATTCGTGCCAAACCACTCGAGCACTCCCAGGCTATATCTATATATGTATATATGATTAAAAGTATTACATAACCTTGAGTACAAAAGTTTATACACCCCAGGATGAAAAAAAAAAGATAATTCCTATTGTAGCACAAGGATAATTCATCATTATCATTATTGTTTGTCCCCTTTTGTATAACAACCACCAAAATGGTCAATTATTTAATGTGCAAACAGTGTTTCAGCGGTACATACAGTTGAGTGCGAAAGTTTGCACACCCCAAGACGAAATAGGGGGAAAGAAATGATTTTTCTTTTTTAACCAAATGCTTACTGTTGCTTTGTTTAATAAAACAATATGTTTTTGTTTAATGAATAAATAAATACTAATTAATTAAGATGCACCTGCGCCACCAGGGTCAGGGTTGATAGGCTCCAACACGTGCCCCCCCCCCCCCCCCAACCCTCCCCCACCCGCGATCTTGTACAGAATAAAGCGGTATAGATGATGAGTGAAGTAGGGGTGGAGCAAATTTTTGCATATATACTGTATTTATATGTAAAATGTATATGTTTACATATTTATATGTATATGTTATTCTTATGCAAAAGTTTAGACACTCCTTGATAACAGATTTTGCTGATTTTTTAATTGAAAAGATATTAACACAGTCTCTCTCTTGGAAATGGAAACAATGCACAATATTTTCAGCAAACATTGGTGCATAGTTACTTTTTATGTCATAAATTGAACAAAAATAAAAAAAATTAAAACATTATTGTGGCACTGTGCAAAATTTTGGGCACCCTACATAATCAGTACTTAGTAACGCCTCCTCTGTCAGATATCACAGCTTGCAAACGCTTTTTATAGCCGCTAAAAGTCTTTCAGTTCCTGTACTTGGGATTTTCTCCCATTCTTCCTGGCAAAAGGCTTCTAGTTCTGTAATATTCTTTGGTCTCTTGCATGCACAGCTCTTTTAAGATCTACACACAGATGTTCAGTGATGTTTAAATCAGGGGACTGTGATGGCCGTTCCAAAACCTTCAGCTTGCGTCTCTTGAGGTTTTCCATAGTGGATTTCGAGGTGTGTTTAGGATCATTGTCCTGTTGTAGAAGCCGTCCTCTTTTCAACTACAGCTTTTTTACAGATGCTGTGATGTTTGCTTCCAGAATTTGCTGGTATTTAGTGGAATCCATTCTTCCCTCCACCCGTGCAGTGTTTCCTGTGCCACTGGCTGCAACACAAACCCAAAGCATGATAGCTCCGCCCCCATGCTTAATAGTTGTCCAGGTGTTCTTTTCATGAAATGCTGCTCCTTTTTCTCTCCATACATGCCTTTGCTGATTGTGGTCAAAGAGTTCTATTTTAACTTCATCAGTCCACAGCACTTGTTTCCAAAACGCATCAGGCTTCTGTAGATGTTCTGTTGCAGACTTCTGATGTTGGATTTTATGATGGAGATGCAGGTGAGGTTTTCTTCTGCTGACTCTTCCATGAAGGTCTTGTGGAACGGTGCACCACCACTCCTGAGTCTGCTGAATCTTCCTGCAGGTGTTTTGCAGTCAGATTGGGGTTTTGATTTGTCTTTCTGACCAGCATACGAGCAGTTCTCTCCCAGAGTTTTCTTGATCTTCCAGATCTCATCTTGACCTCCACAGTTCCCCTGAACTGCCATCTCTTAATGACATTTCTCACTGTGGAAACTGCAAGCTGACGACGCTTTGCTCTCTTCTTGTAGCTTCTCCTGCATTGTGGGCATCAATAACTTTCATTTTCAGAGTCTTACACAGCTGCTTAGAGGAGCACATGGTTGTTGAGTGTCCGGACGTGTGTGCACAAGGTTTGAAGAGTCAAAGTATTTATAAAGATTTGAAGTTGGCATTTACTAATGACAGCTGTTGCCATGCATAAGATCTAACGAGCTGATTAAGGTCTGAAACCTTGTAAAAAGAATCTTCGACTCTGGAACTCTTAGGGTGCCCAAACTTTTGCACAGTGCCATGTTTTTATTTTTTTTATTTTTGTTCATTTTATGGCATAAGAAGTAACTATGCATCAATGTTTGCTGAGAATATTGTAAAAAAAAAAATTCCCATTTCCAAGAGAGACTGTGTTAACATCTTTTCAATTAAAAAATCACCAAAATCTGTTATTTATCAAGGGGTGCCTACACTTTTGCATAAGACTGTATATACTATATTTACACAAACATAACTGGAGTAAATAAAAAATGCTGTTTTTAAATTATTATATCATTTATTGAGTGGACTGTGCAGTAGGTCATTTTATTTATTATTAATATTTTAAGTGACTTAAACAAGCAGGCAAATAAACAAACAATTAAAAAAATAGATGTATAATAAGTGTAATCCTACAGAAAGAAAAAAGTAAGAAAGAAGGAAAGTTAATTTTAAAATGTTCTACTGTAGATACTGTAGATGAGATAATAAAGCCTAAATTAAGGATTAAACCGACAAATTGGTTAATAAAGACCCCGTGAATTAGGTGAACATGTATTGTATATATAAAATATAATAATTAATACTGATCTAGATGAACTTTACAGAGATGGATGTGTTCAACACACACTACTCTTTTCTTTTTTTCTTTTTTATTCATAAAGTGCTAATCTGCGTTTATGTAAAACGACGTTTGTTGAATTTGATTCATCCGTATTTAAATTCATGGCTCGAGCTCATCGTTTAAACACGGACCTTTGACCAAGCATTAGAATTCACACGCTGCGTCTCTTCTCGTCCTGACGTCCTCAGAGGCGTTTGAGTGAAAGCAGTCACGGCTGACTCATGAACCGAATGATAACTCTCAGCTTCATCCAGCACAAACCCTGAATGCATGCAGGAGCCCCTGTGATCTCGTTCCTCTCATTCTGTCTCGCGGATGATTTCACTGTCCATGGTGCTGAAGCCTACAGTCTTACCCTAACACTCTGCTCACACTCATGTATATATTTATACACTCGGATCTCAGAGCCCAGACGTCCATCACCATAATAAATAGGAGTATGCCGAGAAGCTGCGTCTTTTATGGGAAGAGGCGTGGCCAAAAGCCAGAGATCTTTCAGTAGTTTAGTTTACTGAAGTGAATTATGATGTAGAGAGATTTTACAACTGCATGCTGGAAGAGATTATTTCTTAATGTTTATTGAGTTTCTGAATTTCAGCCATCAGGAGGAGTTCTTTCTTTCTTTTGAACATAAATCAAAATCATATTAATATTTTACTGTCTATTTCTTTGTACACGCTTGACTAGCAGTGACGGTTTCAGCTGCAGAACAATACGTGAGCTCGGATTTTTTCAGCTCTGTGCGAGTTAATTGTGATGCTGTAACATGAAACAATCCAAAGCTACTTCCGCGAACAGTTGCCCTGGTGTTGCACATGGTGCAATGTTTATTCAGTTCTCCTCACACAGCTTTAGTTTCTACCCGCAGGAAAGAAAAGCTTACAGCCATACAGTAGGTTCATCTACTCCTTTTATACACAAACAAGTGCATACGCAAATTAAATGTATTCGAAAAACAAGAAAAGTGGGAAGGAAGCAGCAGTGACCATTGGAGCCTCTGGTAAGAGTTTTGATTAAATTTTGCTAATCTATTTTGAGGAGGAGTGATAATACACAGACGGCTCTGTAAATCACATCAAACTGAGTGTAATAATGTTTAAGTGTAAATTTGAGACAGTTGTGTCTTTAAGTGGAATTGATGGATGTGTCAGAGTGAGACAGATAGATGGTGTGTCTGAGTGGGTCAGATGGATGTGTCTGTGTGAGATATATGGGTGTGTCTGAGTGGGTCAGATGGGTGTGTCTGTGTGAGATTAATGGGTGTGTCTGTGTGAGATAGATGGGTGTGTCTCTGTGAGATAGATGGGTGTGTCTGAGTGGGTCAGATGGGTGTGTCTGTGTGAGATTAATGGGTGTGTCTGTGTGAGATTAATGTGCGTGTCTGTGTGAGATAGATGGGTGTGTCTGTGTGAGATAGATGGGTGTGTCTCTGTGAGATATATGGGTGTGTCTGAGTGGGTCAGATGGGTGTGTCGGTGTGAGATTAATGGGTGTGTCTCTGTGGGTCAGATGGGTGTGTCTGTGTGAGATTAATGGGTGTGTCTGAGTGGGTCAGATGGGTGTGTCTGGGTGAGATAAATGGGTGTGTCTGAGTGGGTCAGATGGGTGTGTCTGTGTGAGATAAACGGATGTATCTGTGTGAGATAGATGGGTGTGTCTGTGTGAGATAAATGGGTGTGTCTGAGTGGGTCAGATGGGTGTGTCTGTCTGAGATAAATGGGTGTGTCTGAGTGGGTCAGATGGGTGTGTCTGTGTGAGATAAATGGGTGTGTCTGAGTGGGTCAGATGGGTGTGTCTGTGTGAGATAAACGGATGTATCTGTGTGAGATAGATGGGTGTGTCTCTGTGAGATATATGGGTGTGTCTGGGTGGGTCAGATGGGTGTGTCTGGATAAGACAGATGGGTGTGTTTGAGTAAGCCAGATGGGTGTGTCTGCATGGGACAGATGGGTGTGTCTGAGCTGGACCATTAAGCATGTCTTTGAGTGAGCTAGATGGGTGTGTTTGTATGGGACAGATGGGTGTGTCTTTGAGTGGGACGGATTGACAAATCTGCATGGGACATATGAGTTTTTCGAAGTAGGACCGATGGGTGTGTCTGAGTGGGACAAATAGATGGGTGTGTCTTTGAGGGGGACAGATAGAGGATGTGTCTGATTTGGACAGATAGGTGTGTGAGTGGTACAGATGGGTGTACTGTATGTGAGGTGGACAGATGTCTTTAATTAGGACAAATGGGTGTGTCTGATTAAGTCTTTCAGCAGCACAAGAGACTTGAAGCTTGAAGACAGCTAGCTGTTTTACCCTGAACGTAAACCTGGATTTTGGTCGTATAAATTACAGCCGTGGCTCCTGTACCAGGGGTCACCTCCAGGTCTTTGTGGGTTCAGGTGCAGCTCAGACCAGAAAGTGTAAATCACTATTAACATTCTGTTTTCATTGTTTTAACGCCCTAACTTCCTAATTTTGACGATTAAAGAGTATTGTGTCGTCTTCTACTAAAACCCAGTTGAAGCTTTTCATAGATTTCCCGGATTCTGGCCCTCGTCCCTGTTCAGTTTAGTTTGTTAGTCGTATCTCAGTGTGGAGGGTCGAAATTGCCTCAGGCCTTCATTATCATTCACCGTCCACCAACATGAAGACAAAACATTAGCGCTGAGTGAAACGAGCCCCATCACTCTCCGCGGCGCTCTTTCTCCCTGACTGTGAGTCTGGCAGTGTGAGTAAGGAGGAACCTGTTCAGGGATTTGCTTCTGGTTAAATCAGACTAGGTCTTAGGCAATTTTGTGAAAGAAAGATTTGGGGAAATAAAATGACCCAAAAATAAACCCTGGATTTTGCCATCGCTGGGATTTAAAGTCAGACTTTTGGATAACAGCACAAAGCTTCACACAACAGTGGAAATGGTTCTTTTTTTTTTTTCAGTATATCAATGGTAAGATGGACTGTGCCGGCTAGACAGGCTAGAAAATGACCCTCGTTCCCCCGTTCAGAACTGCCTCATTTCTGCTTCTTTTTTTTTTTTTCTTTCCTCCACAGAGATGACACTTGTCGTCTCTTCAGCGCAGACGTCTGGAGATCCGAGGTGAGAGTCAGGGGTCAGATCCTCTTGATTCAGTTTGACTCGTGGAAGTGAATCCAATTAACACGAGCTAATTAGTTGGAATTTTGAATGATGAGCTCTTGAATCGCTGTGATGCGAACGCAGCCGAGCGGAACTGAAGCGGAACCGCCAATGACCCCCGTCCCGCTCTCGGCATAGAAACGTCTCGAGTCTTGTCTCCGTGGAGCGGAGCCGAGTGGAACGTGATTGGTTTTGACTGACGGGTGACGGGGCTACGGTCCGGTGATCATCCATCTGCTTTTTTTTTTTTTTTTTTTTTCCCCGCTAAGCCGCGGGAAGCTGCTGGCCGAACAGTTAAACGGAGGGGCTGTGAACCAAACGTCGATAGTTTCCTAGATCTTTGAGAACATCGCTGAGGTCCTTGGCACTTTGACACATCGACTTTCGGAAACGTGAAACACCAAGAATGATGTCAAATACTGGCTATGCTTATTTCTTTCAGCCAGTTATAATAATAATAATAATCATAATAATATTAATAATAACAATAACAACCATAACTTTACAGTGATAGGATGTTAAAAATGACTTGTTTTCCTTCCATTTCTTTCTTTATTCAATAAAGTGTTCTGTGAATAGATCTTTGAAGTGACGAGGCCATTTTCCACTTTCTCTCCCTTTCTTATTCATCGCTGATTAGCCGGCAGAGGCGTGCGGAGAAAGCCGTAATCAGGAAAAATAAAGGCGAGAGGCTTTTACGCAATTACAGATATTGACCCGCTGTTATAAAAATTATGAGTTAAAACACGACTCGGTGACAAGAAACTGAATAAAGCCGAGACAAGAGCGTTTTAAAAAACACGACGGAGCACGACGTCTGCTCGGTGGAACCGTTACACGCGAACCCTGTATTATTATCATGATTATAGTCTATTTACTGCAAGTTACTTGCGTTACAGTCAATGTGTTTCATTATAATGACTCTAACTCTAACACCTGACTGTGTGTTATGTAGTTTTATGTTTTTTTTTTAAGGCAATGATAGTTCTAGAAGGTGTGTTATAATGCATTATATCATCGTAACATGTGAAGGTTTGTTTTAACGCGCTAGGATAACTGTGGATATTATACAACTAGTGTAGGCATTGTAATTAGAGCCGGGACTCACTGGGGACTGCAGAATCGCATATATCATTATTATTTTCAATTTTTTTGTTTAGAAAGTAAAGTTGCTATGTGTTCCAGCGCTTTCTAAATAAGCCCCGCCCCCTAAAAGTCCCATGCAGCAGATTAACCCTGTGAAGGACTGATGCACGGATTCACCTTTGAGTCGGCTCTTAGTCCCTTCCTGTTTGCAGTGGTGATGGACAGGTTGACGGATGAGGTTAGACAAGAGTCCCCGTGGACTCAGATGTTTGCTGATGATATTGTGATCAGCAGTGAGAGTAGAGAGCAGGTAGAGATGAGTCTAGGGAGGAGAGGGATGCACTGGAGAGAAGAGGCATGAAGATCAGTACGAGCAGGACGGAGTAGATGTCTGTAAATGAGAGACGAGGGTCGGGGAAAGGTGCAGTTGCCAGCGGTAGAGGTGGGGAACGTAGAGGATTTTAAATATTAGCAATGGGGAGTGTTGTAGAGAAGTGAAGGAGATGGTGCAGGCCCGGTGGAGCGGGTGGAGAAGAGCAGCAGGAGTGATCTGTGACAGGAAGGTATCGGCAAGAAAGAAAGGGACGGTAGTGAGACCAGCGGTGTTGGACGGTTTGGAGACGTCACCGCTGATAGAAAGCAGAGCTGAAGGTGCTGAGATTTGCTTCGGGAGGGACAAGAATGGACAGGATTAGGAATGAGTATATTAGAGGCACAGTGCCGGTTTGGGGACAGAGGACAGATTGAGATGGTTTGGACATGCGCAGAGGGGGGGGGTGAGGGGTGTATTAGGAGGAGAAGAGGAAGGCCCAAGAGGATGTGGTGAGGGAGGACATGCAGGAGGCTGGAGTACCAAGGGAAGATGTGGTAGACAGAGTTAGAAGGAGACAAATGGTCCACTGTGTGGACAACGAATGGAAGCAGCCAAAAGGAGAAGACGAAGAAGTTGTACAAATCGAAATGCTAACAAGGCTAGCTGGAATGGCGGCCATTTTTCTTAGTCTGTCGGTTCGAAGTCGTGTAACATAACATTTTAGTGCTTTTAGTAGCATTTTTTTTTGTTAGCATATTGTAGGTAGAGTGCCTATGATTTTTATACTACTCGATTTTTTTGGGGTGCTGCAGTTTGCAGTTTTAATAGAGGTAATGTTTGTTGTCTCAAAGAAATAGAGAATACATTTCTTACAGGTTTTAAAGTATTAAAGGTTACTAAGCATATCTACGGAACATTGACACCGCTGTGTGCTGTAGCTTCCAGTCCAGTCCAGTAGGAGGCAGTAATGCGGCAACTACTGATGTGATGAAAAAGCGGCGATAATCTTCCAAAACTATTTGAGTACTTTGCAGAGGATGTAGTCCGTTTATATTTTTCCTCTAAAGACGTCAGACTTTTGTAAGTATTGACTTTAGCAATGTTGTACGTTTATCCAAATAATACATTACAATCCTGAATTGATATTCTGACCAATCTGAGTTTTAATTCAGTTATTCAAACAGACCTTGTTTGTAGCTAATCTGCGACTGATATTTGGTAGATTTGTTTAAGGTAAAATCAAGAAAACGTGATTTCTAGCTAACAGTGGCGGTAATGGCGGCCATATTGGGGACAGTCATATCGGGAATGGGTTTTTACACCGAAACACACAGACACACTTGTGCAGCAGAGGAGCAGCAGACACCAGAGTGATGGCTTTACTCTCTCTCTCTCTCTGGAGATTAATTACAGATGGACAGACCGAGACAGCGAGAGAAATTGAGAGATTTGAAAAGGGATTTTCCGGCTTTATTGCTCGCCGGAATTTGCGCGGGCGACGGAAACGGGTCGGCGCCTGTGCCATACTGGGATGTTTCGCTACCCACACTATCATGTCACATTTCCCCGTCTCATCATCACTGATTTACACAAATCCAGCTCTTCATTGCGACGGATATGGGAAAATAATATGTTTTGGCGCCCCGTGTCAGAGATTCCACTAAACAGAAATATCAAAGGTAGCACATGGCATCGGTCAGTAAATATCGTCAAGAAGGTTTTGGTGTCCCATCTCACACACACACACACCTCTACAGCGAGGGTCCCGAGGGACGGTGAGCCGTGTTCGATTCTCATTTTCAAAATGCCATGTGCTCCACTGTAAAGATGCAGAAGATAGCATCAGTGCCCTCCAACCGCAGGCAGGAAGTTTCAGCTGAGGTTCTCGCTTGTCAGTGTCACGCCGTCTCGCTGGTTAAATGGCAGAAATTTACAGACAACCTGACAAGGACAGGTCATGCTAATATTAACCGATAACAGAAAGTGTGAAGATATATCAGAGTGTGACTTTTTCATGAAGCTACACATCCAAACTGCTCTTTAAATGATTGCTCAGATCCGTGCTCTATCAGACATCAGTGCCTGTGCTGGTCCGACTCCTGGTTTCACGACACAGTCACGACAGTCGCACTTCTTCATCACACCACCCTGTTCTTTACCCGTTACAAACTCTCTCAGCTTTGATTGTTCTCGCCAGTTCAGCTCCAAGGTTTCTACCGAAGGTTTAGAGACGTCGTTTCAAAGACTCTGATTGACTTTGATAGCAGTTTCGCCCGCTCTGTTTTATTATGCTCTCGTCCTCCTGAAACAGACGCGCACGCTCCGAGAATACTGATGCGCACTTTTCTGCGATTCCTGTCTTGGTCTCACACTCGAACACCTTGTCCAGCATTCCGTAATCTTCATCCTTCCCTCTCCAGACATTCTGATCCTCATCCTTCTCCGGGATGACGACCGTTGTCTGCTCTTTCGCTTTCCCTCACTCCTGATCACATCTTCAGCCGTGAAATTGCTCTGCATCACATCCTGTGTCTCAGGGTGTCTCCGCCAGGCGCTGACACTTTAGTCTTTTATTTGCGTCTCTCGCTCTCTCGTTCTAACTCGGGTCTGTCTTCCTGGTCAGTTTTCCATCTGGACGATTTGTACAAGGGGGTTGATTGGCATGAAGGGAGATGCGATAAAGAACAATGGAGAAGAAAGTCTCTTTTAATGTCACCTTGTCCTGACTGCAAAAGGACTTTGTTTAAAAAAAAATACTGTTCTGTTTTGGGGGACAGTATTTCCACCTATTCCACCTTTCTTTCTTCAGATTCTGTCTCACCGCTTCATTTCTTTTTTATGTTACATCAAGATCCATATGCGAAGCTTTTTTCTGGAAAGCCAGACTTTTTTTTGGGGGGGGGGGGGGGAAATGTCACATCCTGCCATTTCGCCATCTCTGGTGGCGCGACATAGCTCATCTATCTGCGATACAGTGCCATCCGTCATCCTGAAGGTCTAAAGCTCGGTCTAAAAAGGGTCCGGGGAATAAGAAAGCAAAGGTTAGCTGCAGGAATCCCAGTGGTTAATGTTAGCATTGGACCGAGCCAGGAGTCAATATCCAGAACTGTAGGGACAAGGGAAAGGGCGCTCTGAGACTGAGTGATAAATCACACCACGCACAAACATCAACAGAGCCGGGCACCAGGAGACGTTGACAAATCGATAACGCGCCAACGCGATGCTATGATCTCCAAGGAGAAATCTTTCTCTCTGCGAGCCTCCTGTCATCACCAAACCTTTTTTTTCCTCAGGGTCGAAGCAATTTGGATAGGAGCCCAAACGATGACACTAAACCCAAAGACGTGAAGTGTGCCTGCTTCCTCAAGAGTTTCCCAATACGGATGCTAAGCAAAGATCTAACAAAAGGTTCTATGAAAACCCTTGGACGAAATTCTAGGTTAGTGCACAGTGCCCCCTGAGAGACCATTCCAAAAGATATAGAGGCTTCAGAATGAGACTTGAAACTGTCACGGGTAGGAAGCACTTTGCGTTCTACAGCATCTGCACATAGTAGAAATGTTACTACTTCCTCAGGAGAAAACCTCCAGGAACCCTCAGAACCTGTGCTGGTGGGAAAGCCGTGTAGTTCAGTAGCTTTAACGTTTCCTCTAGGAAGACGTACAAATCTTTATACATTCCCCAGATGACCGAATGGCCATCTCGAAAGGTTGTTGTATACATCAGTAATATCAACTTGAATGTAATGAGTTCTCTTTTTCTTAATTTATTTCTTGGTGGGAACCTCAAGAAATAAAAAAGTGCTGAGGTGCCAACAAAGAACCAGAACCAAAGAACCCGTAACGTTACTAAATATATCCAAAAACAGTGGCCTTGCTTTCAGGCGAACGGCTAGAACCTTGAGCTAGCATTCTAGCGAGTTTGCGCCGTCTGTCAGCGAGTATTTTTTTTTTTTTTGCCACCTCTAAAATCGCCTGTAATGCCTCATCATCTCTGAGCTGGGGAAAATTTGCTTCGCGTCGCGCTGACACAGAGTGTTTCTTTTGTCTGGAAATGGTTACACAGTAAGGGAGGAAGAAGTACAGCTCTGTCCTCTGCTTGGCCGTGATTAATGTGTGAAGCTTGCTTCGTTCTATTTCGAGTGGCGCACCAATGCTAATGAGGCTAACGCTTCAAACCAGGAGTTTAGCGCTGATATTTATAGTTTCGGATGTGAGACTAAACAAGAGTGTTATAGGAAATGTTACAGAAATGTTACTCGACTACTAGGATGCTTAGCAGGGTAAACATATGACTAAATATCCACAAAAGCATGTTGGGGAAGTTGAGTTTGACCTTGAAGATGCAGGAAGTATTCATGATTCTTGTTCCATCCCGGGCCCTGGTTATCCAGCGTACAGTAGAGCTGCTGCCTCACAGTGTCTGGGTATTTAGCTTGGGTTATTAACACTCTGAATTATTTTTTTTTATGTTTTCTTCATGTTTGTGTGGGTTTCTGTAAATGACCCTACACTCCCAGAAACATGCCAGTACGTCAGTAATCTCGGTGGGACCTGCACAAGCTTCCCAGCCAAATCCTCAGTACTTAATTTCTAGGGGCTCAAATGGTTAAGGCTCTAGGTTAATAACTAGAAGGTCGGGGGTTGAAGCCCCAGCACTACCAAGTTGCCGCTGGCTTTGAGCAAGGACCTTAACCCTGTGTGCTCTAAGGGTTAACTGATCCTGCAGCTGCAAAAGGAATCTTAATCTTAACACTTGGGTAAGTGTGGCTGTCTGTCTGCAGGATGCCCTCCAGTGGACTTACAATGGACTTTCTCCGGCCACCAAGGCCGTGAGGTTAGCACTGCCGCCTTGCACCTTCAGCGTCAAGGGTTCGATTCCGCCCAGTGGAGTTTGCATTCTCTCCCCATGCTTGGTATTGCTTGGTAGGTTTCTTCTGGGTACCCCGGTTTCCTCCCACTCCCCAAAGGCATGCAGATTAGGCTAATTGGCGTTCCTAAATTGTGAATGAGCTTGTGAGTGTGTGCATGTGCGATGGATTGGTGGATTGGCAGCCCATCCAGTGTGTTCTTTCAAGCTCTCTGCTTGTTCTTTCCCGAACGCGAGAAAGAAAGTGTACTTCTATTGTGAAAAAAAAAAAAATGAAAAGGGTGAATCCGTCAAAGCAGACACCCAGAGGTCAGGCGGGATGTTGGTGTTGAATGACGCCGATAAGAAAGCATGCTTATCTATTGGTAAAATGAACTGGGTAGGAGGATGAGGCGGAGGAGTGTGGGGGCCATCTGTGGACTTGAGATATTTATACACTTTGTTTGTGAGCGTGCTGCGCCGGAGACCCTGAAACAGAAAATCGATGCTTTGATTGAATCTCTGGGTTGAAAAGGCCTTAGGGGAGAGATTCCACCGCGAGAGAAATCGAGGAGAAAAATGGAGGATTGTTAAGTCAATATATTCATTTTTTTTATTTATTTTTTTTTTTGGTAAGTTGTTAATTATCCTGTGATACCTGGTCTACCGAGGTCGAGTCCAGATATACGTGTGCAGGTAAATACGATATCGACTGCGACGACAGGTGTTGTTCCACGTAATGCAATATCAATAACAATATATTAACGCGATGATACAGTTTTCTGAGTGGTATTCATATTGTCAGGTGCCTTCATAACTCATGTGAGCAAATGATAAATGTACAGCATTAGCTAGCACATCCAAGCGCATCAAAGTGCCTGGGTGCTGCCCAGTCACATGGTTTTAGTTGCCTGGAAACCTAATTTAGTCAGTTTAATAGCATAACAATGTAGCGTGAGACATTACGTGCAATGCCACAGCATCGATAACGGTATCAGCTCGACACTTCCTCTGCTCTGCCTGTATTTCTCACCGTATTTTCATTTGAAGTAGAAAGTAGGTCCGTGGCATGTGTTTTGTCTTCTTTGTGTGCGCGCCATAGATTGAGTTCTGCACCCGAGAGATTAGTTCCAGATTCTAATTGTGACTGAATTGGAGCTACATTTCCTCCGGAGGTCATTTGGGAATACCTGGCTGTGCAGTGCCAGATACCTACACACACACACACACACATATACACAACAACCTCACTTTATTGAAATGCTAAGGAACCAGGCAGGGTCTTTGAGATGTTAAGTCAGTGTGATAATAGTTAAGGTTGGGTTAAGGTGGGGAAGGAATAAATAAAGATAAAATAAGATTAACAAGCCAGTCCTCTACATGCGTACCGACTGTACCATCCATGCACGCACAGTACACCCTTTAAAACGCTTGCATCATTCAAACGTCTTACTGCGGCTGAGAGTCCTTGTGCTTGAAATCTTCTGTCAACATCGATTGCTTTTTACGCCGTTTTCATCAAGAGTCCCGGTTTTGACTTGAACGCGCCTCATACAAATAAACTCATAACAGTGTCAGCTATTTTAGATCTGCCCTGGAGCCCTAAGAATAAAAACACACCATAACTCCGCTCAGAAGCTCATCATACCAATGCATTCTCATAACACTTTTTTTCTCATAACAGTTGTTGACCCCATGGGTCAGCATTCATAAAGTTCCCTGGAACTGAAAATCAGAAGTTATTAGTCAAGTGACCTGAAAGTGAGAAAGCTAACACTGTGCATACAAAAATATCCAGTTCTGTTTTTTTTTTTTTTTTCCGCTCTTGCTGTACTGTAGGTTGGAGTCTCCGACGCGAACGCTGACATTGGAAGCGCCGAAAGGTGTGGAGGTGAATGCGGGAGTGGGGGAGTTCAGAGCGTCCTGCAGGAAAGAGCTAACTCTGGAGTCTTCTGAAGGAGAGGTAAGTAAGTTATGAGTGCTGATGCACAAAAGATGTCGGAGGTTCCTAAGAATTGGAAAGTTAGCGCTGGAATCTGAGTTCCAGATGTTTGCTGGCGTTTACTTGCGATTACTGTACCGATCAAGCCATCCATTGTTTATATCGCGTTCCTGTGTAGGGTTCCTGAGAGTAGGGTACACATCGTTGGCCACCAACACACCTACTCACACACACATATCAGCAGTCACAGGCTTCCTCACAGCTCAAGGGTTCTTGCTTTGATCTTGAGCTTGGTTTCCTGTCTGTGGTTCCCCACAGTTTTCCAGGTTTCCTTCTGTCTCCTCCGAGGTGAATTCCTGACTCTGAATTACAGATAACTGTAAATGTGCATGTGATTTGTGCCATCTGATGGACTGACATACCATCCAAAAATACATTGTGCCCAGTGTTTCTGGGAAAGTTTCCATTTCCACCAACACCCTGACTAGGATTCAGCAGATACTCAGGGTGAATAAATGAATATGTGCTCTAGTGGTGCACTTGGCAGATACCTCCAGGTTAGTAGCACTTGCCAAAGACAAGGAGGCTTATGTTTGCTGAGGAATTGAAATTTTTTTTTTTTAAATAATCTGTTTTTTTTTTGTTGTTGTTGTTGTTGTTGTTGTTGTTGTTGTTGTTTGTTCGTATTTTTGCTGCCCCACTTGGCTAGGTGTATTTTGTCTTGCTTTTAATTAGTAGCAAATATAACCTGGTCCCTTTCTTGTTGTTGATTCTGATGAGAATAGGACACTTTACAGAAAGTGCATCCATACTGTTTTATCTGTCCTGTCCGGTTGGTACCAATAGATAGACATACAGTATTACGAGCCATTGCTCAGAATCAGTTAGATGTACAGTATCTTGCTTACAAGGGACACTATATCACACACGTTTAAAAAAGTGCCGCCATAGGGGGCCATCTAGAGTCGGTCATGGGAAAATATCTGTTTACGAAACTCATTATTATTCTCACTTCTTTACTTGTTAAACCTCACAGATGTTATATTCTTGCCGCCAGAAAAGCTGCTTGAAATTTTCCACAAACTAACTCTGCGCTCCACTAGAAAAAGTTATTTGACGGTTGACATTTTCATACAAAAATTCACGGCCCACATAAAGCGAAGAACTCCTCGGATACATCCAACAGACTGGTGGAGCCAAAGAAGCCCTGTGCTGTCCTTACTGGGTAAGGAGAAGGTGTATAGTCCACAAATTTTAATCATCTTGCACTGTATCTTGTACAAAAGTACACAAATCCTGTGCCGAGTCGAAGTAAAGATTAGTCTCTAGGGCAAATATTACTCAAGTATAAGTAGAAGTCGTCCATTTACTCGTGTACTTGAGTAAAAGTACTTATACTCCAGTAGAGCACTGGAAAGGTCTGGGGATGGCGACCTGTAATCATTTACGGTGACAGTTAATCAAGGACAACCAGATTGTTATCTATCGCCTGTGCATCATTCCAACAAGGGGCATTTTGTCCTCAGGAGGCTGGGCTTGTTGTATATTGTTATTCTCGTGGTTAGGAATTGGAGCAATCAGGATACAAATCGGACTCGCCAAGATACAGAACGCAGTCGGCCTTGGAGGTCACGCGAATTTGCTCAAGCGCTCCCTGGATGTGGAGGATTGCGCAGCCCTGGACTTCTTATTATTTGTTATTTTGAGTGATGCCATTCGAGCGCTTATATCTGTCGAGAGTCGGCCAGTTAATACACTCCAGGGACTCTCCAGAAATCGATAACCTGATAATGAACGAGGGTTCGAAATTGAACAAATGCTCAAGTGGGGCCTTGGGTTAGAAGATATATAGCGAGCAACCTTAGTGGAAAGATTTGAGTTCTCCTGGGTGAATCAGATTTTTTTTTTTCTTTTTAATCTCAGACATGTTAGCATACATTCTTACGCCGATCAGTATTTCCCGTTTCCTTCACGTGAGAGTGTGGGGCTTTTGGCCATAGTGTTTGTGCTCTTGCTGGTCAGGAAAGATGGACTCTGTTAGGCCAGATATTTAGATAATTGAACATGCTGAAAGTTAGCGCTCTGCTCGAACTCTCTGGGAATCAATGATGTTATAATCGATGAGGAGTCTCAGTGGAGCAGGCGCACTAATGGAGGACACATGTAGCTACTGAGTGAAAACAATCCCTCGAATGCTAGCAGCGACAAAACTGGATCAAAAGTGCCCCTATGTACTGGATGTTTTTAGAAATGAGTGTAAATCGGGTAAAGCGGTTCGATCTGTACATATAGAAAAAGAAAGAAAAGCGCTCGTACTTAGCATTCCGCTAAGCTGCGGCGGAGTGCCGAGACAAGCAGTTTGAGCTTATCGCGCATCAAAGGTGGTTAGTTTGCAGTGTTATGACAGCTAGTTTACAAGGTCATACATAAAATTATGAACCGTATCAGTGCGAGCCAGACCTGTCTGTCTTTCTGTCTCTTTGTGTGTGTTCTGCTGCCGGTGTACATCAAAGCTGTCAGCGCTCCAGGACTCATGAGACGCACCCGTGCATACTTTCTCCGCTCGTTCTCCTTTACAGCATCCGATTCAGCTTAATGAAAGGAGCAACGCTGAAGTGTTAGTCGTAACGGAGAGTGCTTAGAGAACGGAACGTGGTTGCTAGTGTACGGTGTCATGCTAAGCTGTGCAGGATCGCGGAAGAGTCTTGCACTTTCTACAAGAGCTAGCACAAAAAACGAATCAACAACAGAGCGTTGACCCCCAACTGCGAGCTTCGAAGACCTTTCATGTTTAAAAGTTTCTTCTGTTTTTCATTTTTGTAAAAGTTCTTTTAAATCAAACCTGACTTTACGTTAGCCTCTCAACATACAGCGCTGCGTATCGCTAGCGTTACAGCTAGCTACTGTATCTGTCTCGACAATTTACAGGCACTTCATTTTTCCCCCCACAGCTAAAATAATGTATTTAAAGAGATTAAACCTAGTGTAAATGTATTCCTACCTGCCAAACCCCCTTACTCTACGCCTAAATGAGCGTCGCCATCTTGGAATTGTTCTCTTTGCTTCACTTTCCCTTGCTTTATAACTGCCCGGGCTATTTAATTAACTCCCAGCAGCCTGAGCAATACATCATGCTGTCCTGTCAACTTCCCGTAAAAAGGAGCTTTTTTTCCCCTTCCTCTTCTTCTTCCCTTTTGCCAAGGAGATAGCAGGCGTTCGCTTGGTCTCGCACAATGCCGGAGAGAACTACATGCTGTGATATGATAGAGAAGTCACCGGCGGCGAGGCTCAGTGAAAGCGCTTTTGAAACGTCTGTCCGATCCTCTCACAGGCTGAATTTGTCAAGTCTCTCTCTCTCTCTCCCTGTCTCTCAAGCATAACCATAGGTGCACTCGATGGCTTATCCAATGAGCCTCCCCTCGCTCTTTAATTCCACCGAGCAGGCTTCAGAGACGTGACGAGACGAGACGAAAAAAGTAAAAAAAAATGTGCGACGGGAGGAAGAAAAAGCCGTTCCTGTCAATTCGGAGAGACGGACAGAACGAGGTGTCTCGTAAGGTCCGGGTGGTGAGCTAAATCGGCGCAGACGGCGGCTCCATTCTTTTAAAGGTGACGTTTAAAGTCTGCGAGTTTTAGCGGAGAGAATTAAAGAGAGCAACGTGTCCCCGTGTCGAGCTCCAGGCTGCCCATTACAATCAGCAAGGGAGATATGGGATGCGATGACGGGCCTGTTGAAGAGAGAGCGAAATGCAATCAAGGGGGATGAGACAGACATCAGGTAATGAAGATAAAGCAAGAGAGATAAAGAGATAGAGAGAGAGAGAGAGAACAATACTGAACCGGTGAAAGACTTTCTTTTCGTGGTCAGTGGGTACATTTACGTCTACGTTTACATTGACTGTAGACGTCGCTCAGTTTATCTGTTTGTGTAAAACCTAAACCGAAGCGACCAGCACCACTCTCACTCATTCACTAGAGAGCTTATCCTACTCTCGAGGTCGCAAGAGACCTCGAGAGTATCTCAGGGGACTCGGGTATTAGGCAAGGTACACCCTGGACGCGGGACCCGTCCCATCACAGGGCACAATTTGGGAATTTTTTTAGGAATGCCAATCCAACTATTCTGAATGTCTTCGTACTGTGGGAAGCGAACCCATGGGGAGAACATGGAGACTCCACACACACACAGACCAGCGGCAAGGATTGAACCCTCCACATCAGAGGTCCGAGGGTGAAGTTAATAAAGTCACACACAGGACAAAGAATAAGCAGAAGAGCCACTCGTCATGGCACGCTTGCTTTGGAATCATCCACGGCTCCAAGCCTCCAGGTCTGTTTAGTTTGGCAGAATTTTTAGTAATTATCGGACACACTGAGCCTGCTCCATTAGCATTCACGGGCTAATGTACGAGCTACCCCTCCGCATTAGAACAAACGCATTAGTGTCCGCTCGCGCGTGTTGAAGAGGCACCGACATGCTAGCAGAGAAATCGTAGCTGGTGAGAAAGAACGGATTTCACCAAAGTCAGCATGCTACTGTACGTTCCCGACGCAGGCTCGCTCCCCTGCTTCTCAAGTGAGAGTGATTAATTGTTTCCTGTGAGCCCAGGCAGCAAACACGTACACGATTACCCATGATCCTGATTTCCTTTCCGTCCGCGCGGACAGCCGAGCTCCTGACGAAACGCGTTCCTTAACTACCTGCTAGTCCGGGTTATTAAATTAGTTAAGCTGAGCGTTAAAAATCTCCGTCTTCCTGCTGAAGGAAAGTGCCAGGGTGAGGTCTGCACTTTCAAGCCCGGCGTAAGGAAGAAAAGCTCGGTGTAGAGCGTCCCTGCGTATGCGTTTCAAGGACTTAATTATAAGGAAGCTGAGTAATTAAAGCTTAGCGATGCTAGCTTTTGAATTCTGCTGCTGGAGCGTTAAAGTGCGAGATAAACATGTCTGAACGACTGAGCAATCTCTGATCCTCTAAAGAAAGCTGTAAAGCAGCGACGGGTAAAAGTGGTACAGCTGTGGGGGAATTAAAAAAAAAAATTATTATATTTAAATCCCCTTCTATTAAGTTCCGTCTCACGGCAGCGTGCTAGTAAATCCATGAACTGTTTAAGACAGATAAGAAGCAAATTAGCCACATGACGTGGTACATTTCACAGAAATGCGTTTTAACAGTTAAATTTTGAAGTCTGGCATGTGGAAATGCCGAAGGACTAAAGGGCGGCGTCTTGATTACGACGCCGCTAGCTGGAGAACATGCTTAGCGTAAACGGTCCGACGAGCTTGGGCTTTCATGTTAAAGAAAATGATAAAAGATGTTCTAAAAGCAGCCTGTTGCTCCCAAGCGTTTTTTTTTTTTTTTAGAACGTTCTAGACGTACACATGAACGAGCAGTCACGCTATAAAGTAGCATTTCATCAGCCGTGTGTCGCCGCGATGTCATAGAAACGTTAACCAAAATGAGGACCAAATCATTCGGAAAACTTTTACAATGGTTTCCTTTTAATACATTGATCGAGGTTGGTGTCTTCAAGGAGAACATTTTTTTTTGATGAACTTTTCTAGCTAGCAATTTTACAAATTTAAGAATCATTGCAGGCTGCGTTCACACTCGAGTCTAAATCAGCGCAAAATAGATTTTTCAGTAGCTTCAGTAGGGCAACGAAACATTAAGTGGCAGTGTGTGGTGCTGTCTAGCAGCTTATCAGATCTACATCATGTATTAAATATCAAGGCCGCTGCCTTGCTCACTCCGACTGGGTTCGATTAGCTTCCCCTGGGCCTAGCGACAATATCATGCAGTCTGTTTTTTCACTCTGGGAAAGGGACGATAATCGAGCCACGTATATGTGCATGTGCGCGTCTTTGGAAAATGGCGTTTCCTCCGTGGTGCAAGGTCACGTGACCCAGGCGCCCAGCCATTTCAGCTGTTTAATGGAGCGTGTAACTTGCCGTCATTTGCTACCCGCGCCCGTGCATTGGCGCTATTTCGGGATTTGCAACCCTTTCATCTCTCGCTCCTTCTGACTCACTTTTTTTGTCCCTCTCCATCGCTTCATGTCTTTTTGTTGTCTTTTTTTCTATCTGTCCTCGCACACTAATTGCCTTCACTTCATCCGTATGCGCACGCTCTTGCACAAACACACATTAGCATGGTAAACAGTACGCTAGCGAGGCGCATTTCGTGCCCGTGTGCATGAGCGCCAGGCGTTAATGAGTGCAGATCCCTCCGCTGGGAGACTTTAACTCTCGTCGTAAAACCCACCCGAAGGGCTCCGTCGTTCCCTCCGTCGAAATGGAATCTGTTCTGTGCTTTCCATCAACTGTATTACACAAGAAGAAGAAGAAGAAGAAGAAGAAGAAAAAAAAACAGTACCGCTGACACCACATTAGAAGCTGCGCGGCAAATCCGAGGCCATGAGGCTACCATCCCGGGGTGCAGTTAGCCGTCGTAGTCAAGTCAGCATTACGTCATTTTTTTTCTTTGTAACAACATTGTTTTTGCTAGCTTTTCAAATTTAGCATGGATTAAAAACTAGCAGCAAGCTTTGTACGCCAGCTAGCTTCATTATTAGTGAACAGAGTTGCGTTTATGTGCTACGTGCAGTGAACACAGTTCAGCCGAACAGCGATGCAAAGCTTATGTCTTGAAATTGTTCGTAAAAACCAGTTTTATACAATCTCTTCCGTTCATCACACCATGCATCGCTGATTATTTTGCTAAAACAGACAGAACGCTGAAGCTCATCTTCTCCAGATTGTCTCCGTCATTTCCAGTGAACTCCAAGACAAACGCGGGGATAAAACCGGATGAAAGCACAGCAGAGCCGTGGAATAGACACGGAGTGACAGATGCGGCGGCTCATCTCGGGCGTCTGTGCACAGACCCGCGCTCCGCGCTTGTGTTTGGACAGACACATACCATCGATGTGGACGCCGCGCATGCCGTTACTCATCATAATTAGCTTCTCGGGCTCTCCGTGAGTTATGCCGGAGATCACACACGTCCTTCAGAGTGACCCCCGCGCTCCGGAGTTCGGCTCCGATAAACATAGAAGCCATGAGCAAGAGGTGAAATTGGGGATTCGGTGTGGCTTAGCAGATAAACCCTGCTCGCTGTCGCCAGGCCGCGCGCTCGCAGATCAAGCGCTGGCGTAGCAAATAGAAACAGGAAATATGTGCTCAGAGTGTCAGAGATATCAACAACACACTCCGCGCTCTCTCAAACTAACACACACACACACACACACACACACAATGTATATATACACATTGTGGAAATATCAAAGCAAACACGTAGAACCAACTATTTTTTCACATGATGTCATCTGACTCCTCCCACTCCAGATGTTTCAGTGATGCATTTAAAATTTTTTTTAAAAATCCACTTTCTCACTCATCGTCTATACCGCGTTATCCGTTATTCACCCTGGAATAAATTTGGGAACGCCAATTAGCCTGATCTGCATGACTTTGGGAGGAAACCGGAGTACCCGGAGGAACCTAACCCACCAGGGGTTTTATCACACACATTAGAGGTTTACCTGTGGCTCCGCCCCCGCGCAGATCCTGACACCTGCATGATTTAACTCCAGGGATCTCAAATTTCTGATTTCATTCTGCAGTAATTCTCATTGTTAAGTGTATGAAATAATTTGTGTGTGTGTGTGTGTGTGTATGTGTGTGTGTGTGTGTGTGCGCGCGCGTCTTTTAGATCTTTCTCAACGCCAAGTCCATCCGCATGCCGAATCTTCCCCACGGCAGCGTGGACCCGCTGCTCAGCCCTGGCACCAGCTACCCGAAACACACCGTCTACGAGGTGTGTGTTTGTCCGAGCGGCAAGCTCTACCTGTCCCCCGCAGACAGCGCCTCCACCTGCCAGACCACCAACAGTGTGTGTTTATGGAGCTGAGAGCGGCATAGGGGCGTCGCCCGACACCAGAAAGGCCTTCCTTTTTTCTTCTCTTTTCTCTTTTCTTCCCCTCACACTGTTCATCAGCCGTGTTCACATCAACAGCCTGACTGACAAACGCTGGAATGTTAACGGATCGGACACGGAGGCTGTGTTTGTTTATTTCCCCCTCACTATTTTTAATTCTTTCCGTCATACCATTTTATTTTCGTTCCCTACATTCCCTCCCTTCCTTTCTCCCTTCAGGAATTCAGGAATCGGAACCAACTCAGCATCTTCCCAAACTGTAAATGGAGCAGGAACTCGACTCGGAGCGTATCTTTTTTTTCTTTCCTCTCCTCTTGTTTTTAGTACTCCTATTTTTGTACGACCGTTTGCCCCAGGTGGAAAATTCGAGGAGAGGCCGGACCAGGCTAACGGAAATTGGGCGCACGCACAGGCTTGTGCACACTCACGGTGGGGGTGGGGGTGGGGGTGGGGGGGGGCGGGATTTGGGAGGGGTGCGTGTTTTTCTAATGAAGCGATACACAGAAAATGCCTTTGCTGTTGTCGGAAAAGCACACGTTTACCCGCGACCATCGTCCAATCGCAGCAGAACACACCGGAACTAAAGAGGAACGCTAATTAATTAACGTTTTGGATTTGAAAAGTTGAATCTAATGTAGTCCGATTTCTGTCGGGGTTTTTTTTTTTTTTTTGTTGTTGTTGTTTTTTTTTGTTTTTGTTTTTTGGACTCTACTCTTTTTTTTGGGAACAAAGCACAAGATTATGCCATGTATATAAGAAACTCAATAAATAATAAATATTAATAATAATAATAATAAAAAGAGAAAGTTTATTTTAAACATTTTGTATCAAAGGATGTTTAATGCTTTTTTTTTTTCCATTTCAAATTTTCTCATTTTTTTCTCCCCGACCTCCAACAAAAACCCCACGGTATATTTGTGTTGCCAAGAAAAAGGTCACCTTTTTCTGCTTTATTACCATCAACAAACCAAAATCACATTGTCTACAGTTTTAGCTATTGTCCTCTACATATTCAGCTTTTCTTTATTACATTTTTGGATTGGTTCATAGAGTAAAACTGTATGATCTGATATGTCGTAAAACAAAAAAATCACTAACAAGCAAAAAGGAATTTTACATTAAAAAAAAAACAATCTTAAAAAAATGTATAAAAGAAAAAAAAGAGCAAAGATATGTTTAATCCTTTTTTTTTTTTTTTTTTGGAAGATTTTTTGTTTTTGCGTGTTTAGCATTTCCTGTCAAGAAAAAAAAATAAATTTTTTTTTTTTATTCTAACAGAAACCATTTAAAAAATACTTGAGTTGTTCTTTAACGTTTGATAACATTTTACCTTTAATAATATGTCAGAAAGTCTTTCAAAACTATATAAGGATTTGATTTTCAGTAAAGCCCCACTCAGGAAAAAAAAAAAAAAAAAACAGTGAAAATGTTTAAATTTAAATATTTTAACAGCATTTTAATGACTTTTTTTTTTTTGGTTGATGCTACTTTGTTTATTGTCATTTTTCAGTTGTTCACAAAGCAAAAGTAACAAACCCAACAAACAGAATGGTCAGATTTGGATTATTTGCGTTTAAAAATGAGCCTCGCTAAGTTTCTACCAAATTTTAACAGCTTTAATAAGAAATGTAACGAGTAGATGGACAGAGCAGACACACTGGAGCAAATGCTATAATATGTATTGCAGCTTTATGATGCGGTTGCACTGAGTTGTAATGAGGATATGGATACTGTAAGATTAACAATAGTTAGAAGTGAGGCTTGGAGAAAGTACAAGAATAAAGCTCTGCTGTGTTTCTGTTCGGAAAGATGAGTCGAACGATTTGTTGAAAAATCACAAGTTGAACTTTCTGAATATTTACTATCAAAATAACTATGAAAATATCAAATTTCTACTAAGAAATTGAGGAAGATGTGTGAAATCTTAGCAACAGACGAAACGAAATATTCCTTCAACAAGGCCGACATTTTTTTTTCAACTTGGTAGCTTAAATAAGTGAAATTAAAAAAAAAAAAAATTAAGATATTGTTTTCAGATTTAAGGTGAACCCAGATTAATTCCAACTGAGAAGTGAAATGGAATTGGGAGTAATGTTTGAAACAGGAAGTGAAACTAGATTGACAAGCTGATGATTTTTTTTTTTTCAACTAAAAAGAAGAATTCACATAAAAAAAATAAATAAATAAAAATCTCAGATGCTACTTTTAATATTAAAACCCAGATATTCTGTATTTCAAGGTGGAATTATTTATTTATTTTTTAAAGTCTCGACCACAAGGTGACACTAGTTTAAAACCAGGATCATGTATGACATTTTTCATATTGTTCTTTTAATTGCTCGTAATCTCAGTGTAAATAACAGCAGCCTTGCAGCGGAGTTTGGAAAAGGTTCAGCGGGACCTCAGGGGGGGAATTTCATTATTGAGAGTAAACACACTTGCAAATGCCAGCACTTTGGTGTTGCAGGTGAGCGAGCTTTATTCAAAAAGAAGCAGAAGAAGAAGAAGAAAAAAGAAGTCTAGGAGGATATTAGCACCAAAAAAAAAAAAAGGTTTCTAGAGCTTTCAAAAGCATCTTGAATCTCGTTAAATTTATCTACAATTTCTTAAAATCATACAACACATCAAATATAAGATACTTAAGCTTATTTCCAGTATTTTTTTTTACTAATACTATAAGCAAAAATTCCTTGTTCCGTTGGCAACTAATTTTGATCCTTTCAAGAAAATTTTTTTATTGAAACTAGCAAAATTATTGGCCAATAGGACAAGAAAATGTTGGTTAAAAATGCAGTAAAATGTATCTAGAAATAAGCTTATAATCTGATATTTGACTTATTGTCATCCTATTTTAAAGTAATTTTGTAACTGTGCATAATTTAAATCAATTCATATTTTGATTTTAAAAAATGAAAGATAAAAAAGTAGCTTTTTTGTCCTTATTTTCTTTTCTCTACAAGTTTTTTTTATTGTACTGTTTAAAAAAATTCACGTTGAATACGTAAAATTTCCACTGCAAAAAAAAAAAAAAAGTTTAAGCTATTTTGTATTTCAAATAATTTCATAACATCGGGATTTAACAGAAAATTATGTATTTATTTTATAACAATTATAGAAATATTTAGATATTTTGAAAACTCGCAACGTTCCATTGGTTAATATATAAATCCTTTTTTTTTTAACATAACAAGGTAAAAAGTTTAATCCCATTAATTATGTATTTTGAAATAAAAATTGTTTTAATGTTGTCAAATTTTGTTGAATTTTTCAACTGTGGAGTTTTCATCATAAATGTTTGATGTTGCTTTGCCTTTGATGTATGTATTTTATTTTTATTTTATTTTTTTATGCACCTTTTTTAACCAAATTTGTTAGCAAGATGGAAAGCCTGTCTGAAAAAAAAAAAAATGTTCTGATGGCATCTTAACAGAAGTGATGTTTTATAGTGAAGATGCTGCACTGTATCCAACCCCCATCGATGGATCCCTGGTCCTAATTTGTGGATGATCTACAGCAGGACGTTCTCCAGCAGTCTCCAAAATTCCAAGCTCCTCTTTGGTGTGAAGATCGTCAACAACTGCCACTCGTATCTACAGACAGAAAGTACAGCCTCATTCCATACTGTATGCTGAACGAGATCATTGGTGAGCGGTGAGACTGAGGTGCACTGCGTTTGTTTAGCAAGTTCATAGATTTTAACATGCTCACTAATCATTTAAAAAGCTACGAAATGTATGAAAAGAATAGTTGTAAATCATTCAATAGGAGGTATTTTTTCACAAAAGGTGTAGTTCATAAAAATCCACGTTTTTGCTGCTATGTTTTGAATATACGCCATTGTACTGTACGTCACCACCTTGATCGATCGTCTTCAAGTCACATAAATGTCGATAATGTTTGAAAATCGAGTTTTCCTGAATGAGCCACAATAAATCAAGTATCACCAATATCCACCTTTGTTTAAAATATACACCGATCAGCCATAACTTCATGACCACCTGCCTAATATTAAGTATGTTCCGCTTTCGCCACCAAAACTCTGATGTGCTGAATGTTCTGAATCCTTTATTTGGAACCAGGATTAATCTTTTGATCATTTAATGCTACTCTTCTATTTGGATCAGACCCACATGGGCCAGACCACTCAATGAGCCTTGGCCATCCATCTTGGTTTTCCTTCCTTGGATCACTTTTGGTGTGTCCTGACCACTACAGCCTGGGAACGTACCACAAGAGCTGCAGTTTTGGAGACGCTCTGACCCAGACGTCTAGCCATCACAATTAGTCCCAAAGTCAAATCTGTGTGAATCTGATTCTCATTTCGTCTGGTCTCACTTCATACATTTTTTTTTTTTTATCTCAGTGTACATCCTGACACATAACTTGCCTTTGATGAACTTGAATACCTAAAAACCTACTGTATTAATGTGCAAAGATTTTATCTTATCCATCTTTATCTCTACTGTACATCTACTGATGTTATTGAGCCGTTATTGATTATTTTTTTCCTAGCTCACATTCACGCTTACATCTTCGTGAAAAGGTCAGAGAGTGATCCCTTTGAGCGGATGGTCTCCAGGCAAGTAGCTCATCCTATGAAATTCCACACTCACCCATAGTTGCAACAGGTTACTTGCGGGAAGGCTGAATGAAATGAGCATGTGTGTCTGTGGCTAATGAGCTACAGCCTGAAGTGAAGACTTCGAAGACTTTCGATCAGTATCATGATTTGACATCACGTCCGTACTACGTAGCATACGGATGGATGTGGAACGATGGGATCAATCCTGACTGAGCATCTCGTCTTAATGGACCTGTGCTAGCTTTGTGCTGTTTTGAAACCCAGAACATTCCGTCCTCCTACAGTCCGCCGGTTCTTTTTCCAAACCGAAAATGTGCTCACTTTAAATCCGTAGCACTCAGAATGCCACTTCAGGTCCCTGAATAAACACAGCCAGACTTAAGATTCTGTCTGTACAGAATTAAATATATATTCTGTATTTTTATATCCGTCTCTAAAAGTTATATTTATCACAGTGACATATGATTATATGGTCTATTAAGCTTGTACACTGCATATGGCAAGTATTCAAGCTGATTTCTTGAAGGTCAGTGAATAAAGCTGATGTATTCTGCTGGTTGAAAAGGCAGTGAAATGGATTGAATACTTATTATCCAACGCAGTGCCTTGTATCACGATATATATATTTTTTTTAAGTAACATAAACCTTTGCATGACCCTGCTAAACATATGAATGAACCACCTCGGTGTTTAAAGGTGAAAGCCTCATGAATTCGTGAGAACTGTTTTGAATCGGCCCGACGTTCTCCATGAAAAGGTCGCAACGCGCCAGTGCGCTCTTTATTTCCATCAGGAAGTCTCTGCCCTCGGACATTTGGCTTGTCAGTACAATCGGCTTTTCCCCAATCTTCTAAACACATCTGCCACGATCGGTAGTGTTCATGTCATGAGAGTGGTATTGCCCCCCCACCCCCCCCAAAAAAAAAAGCTTTAATCTTTGCTCTGCGTAGGGAATGCGTGATGCGCGTGATGGCCGGAGACGCGGCCCGGAACTCATTGGGATTCAGAGCCGAGGCGAGGTCAATCTGAGAGGGCGTGTTTGGACATCGGTAGTGGAACAACTGACAAGCCGCATGAGGTGAATTATTCAAGGCTTGCTCAAACGGTTTGTTTTCCTGGTCGGACATAGACTCATGAGTGAGTAGACCCGAGAGAGTGTGGACGCAACTGTGAATAGGAATGAGTTCTCTGAATGGAGTTTAGTGCGGCTCCCTGCTGACATCGCCGTTTCTTTTTAAAAAAAAAATGCCAGAACAGGCTCTGTTGCAAAATATGTAGCAATAGGTCAATTCCATCATGACATCTGGAGTACAGTGCGGCATGGCAATGAGGGAACAATGGCACTGTGGTGATAGAGAAGTGATAAAAAGATCAGTCTGGTGGTGGGGACTGCTGGGATATGGTGTTCCCACAGGGACGATATAAGAATGTGTATTAGGTGTAACATGTGAGTCATGTGAAGTACAGTCACATTACACCATGCACTCACAATACAAAGCGCTAAGTATTGTGAAGGTTCCCCCTTGTGCCAGTGTGGCAGCTTCGGTCCCTCTCGTCGCATGACTTCACACAAACTCAGAGGGGGTTCTCTGGTGTCTGGCACCAGAATGTCCTTTGGGTACAGTGGGTCACAGGCTGGGGTCTCCATGAATTGGACTTGCTTGCCTAGTGTATCCCATGGGTTCTTGGTCAGATTGGGATGTGGGGAGTTGGCAGCCTTGGAGGCTTTGCCTGTTTGGTGGGCTGCAGTGCGCGGGTTGTTGACATAAATGAGTTATATAGAGATGAGAATGGAGAAATGTGGGGGCTGATGAGGATGTGGTGGATGCACAGATGAAGCATGTTATGATGTGAGAGGGGATCTGGATGTCGGGGGCTGGTTGTCGGGATGGTAGGGATGGAAAAGCAACCTGTGAGATTGTGTACTCGGATGGTTTGAAACAGGACTGCATTTCATTCATCCTTATGCAGCCCTCGACCTTGTTACGATGCAGGCAGGCCAACGTTTGACCATCTTTCATAAGGATGAAGAATCTGACAGTGCAAGCACTAACCTGAGCTGAAAGGGTAGCACCTTACCCAAGGACTAAACAGAGGTTCTGTTCTGCTGAGCTTGGGGTCACAACCTTATCCACTAAGCTCACATTATTTTTCCTGTTTACTTCCAAACTAGCACTCTGGGACATCATTAGGGCTCCATAACCTGATCACTACAACCAGAGGAATTCCAAGAAGCATGAGTAATTGAGTTGGATTTCATAATGAATAATGTAATGAGGGAAATTATGACCTCAGTTTGACTCATGCAAATCTGTATAAACTCGGCCGCTGAGATTAAACTATTTTAGGATCTAGTCCTCCTTGAGCACATGAGTGCAGTTCCCCAGGTTCTCTATGATAATCTCTGGCACTATATTTGAAAATTGACCATTTGTCTTATTTGCACTAGAAAAGAAATAGCATTATTTAACTCAAAGTATGCTCGATAGAAAGCATCCTTTTTACATGCTTTATGTGCTTGAAAGAATGCTGTCTTGTTATGAAAACTAATCGACAGATTTCGTTTTATTATTTTTCATAGAGTATACAATATACTGTACCATATGTTTGTAGCTAGCATCAGGGAAAGGCTTGAGGCTTTGCACCCTGTACAAATTGGCCATGAAACGGCTAAGGCAATTGCATCTCTAACCGGTTTGATTGTACCATTTTCTGGGTCAGCGAGTATGCTTAATGTGCCCTATTATGCATGCTATCCGATGCACACATATAAAGAAGCTCGGCAGTACGAGCGTGCATATCCAGCCGAAATCAGATTAGTCAGGCAATCACCTGGAACAATGTGCCACTGTGCCTATGTAACCAACTGACTGCAACCGCCTATTTAATGGAATATACCTTAATTTGGAATGATGAGGAGCGCTCTACAGCGGGAGCATCGGTTATCCCGGGCCGTTTGCTTTAGTGTGATGTACCCACCGGCTGAATGTTTGCAGATGGAGTGCATGTTTGGCACGCAGTACAGTATATCATTAGCCGCAGCATGGCATGCATGGTGGTATAGTAGTTAGCACTGTGGCGTCACACCTCTAGGGCAAGGGTTCGAGTCCTGCCTTCGGGTCTGTGTGTGTAGAGTTTGCATGTTCTCCCTGGGCTTGGTGGGTCCAAAGACATGCAGATTAGGCTGCAGTGTGTGTGCCCTGTCTAGTGCACTGAGGTCCCCTAGAATAGGGCTTTCTGCCACCCTGTACAGAGTGAGTGAGTGAGTGAGTAAACTCAAGCAAATGTTTGACATAGTCCATTTGAAGCCAGATTCTCAAAGTCTATCTACTCTTAATCCCAGATAAGAATGATCTGAATGATCACTTTGTCATAATATCCACTCTTTGCCAAATCGCATCACATCATTACAACTTCTCTGTTTTTATTTTCCCTCCTGACCTCCCATTTCCATGAAGATGTCTCCCCGCCATTCCCTAAAACACAGATATCACTCTGGCTCTACACCTAATTACTTCCCCATCTTCAATGAACGCAGCCAAGGCTGACTGAGGCGAGATATGAATCTCTGAACGCTTTGCGGTGTGAATGAAACCCGATATCGCCTCCTTCTTAGGACAGATCAAATTAGATTTGGGATTATTAGGTTAAGAAGATATGGATGTGTCCATCAAATCCAACTTTAGCAGAAATGTGCTGACAAGTTGGGAGCTTTTGCAGAGAGCCTGCCGTACTGACCTTGAAAGTACAACCTGACTGAGTATTTGAAAAAGAAGCAGGGCTAGAGCTGCCATTACGATTCTGCAATAGTCACTGGAAGGTTGCAGGTTTAAATCCCAGATCGGTCAGAGATTTTTGTTGCAGCTGTTGGATCTTTAACCCTGAGATACCCAAGTTTATGACTTGATTGGATGGTGTGTTAATGGTAAAAACTGAACTTTCATTAAGAAGCTCTTAACGAAAAACTGCCATTCAGGACACGTCGTCTTTAACCAGTTTCAACTTCCAGAACCAAAAACAACAAAATCTCTCACTCACACAATCATTGTATCCTATCAAATTGGTGTTCCAATCCAATAAAAATGCCAATTGGCCCAACCTGCATGTCTCTGGACTGTTGGAGGAAATCAAAGGACTACAACACACACTACCCCAAAGATAGGGTTCGAACCCTTGACCATGGAGGTGCGAGGCCACAGTGCTAACCATTATGCCACCATTCCACCCTCACTGCTGCCAAAGACTGCAAATCCAATGTGTTCCATAACCTGAGAGCCGAACTATACATATTATTAATGTTTTTTTGTTTTTTTTTCTTATTTGACTTTATTCTTCATCATGAATAGTTCAGAGCTGTGTGAGTCAAATGATTTTGCAACTTAATCAAACTTTTGTTTGTCGGCTTTTGTTGGTGGTTCAGATTTTTCTGATTTTTTGGCTTATAAACTTAAAGAAATCAATGAATTCTTTAAACAATATGGCACATTTTTGACAGAAAATATACAGAATATTTGCATTTTGCAAGCGTTTTGCTTCTCTTTCTGTTTGAGTTTATGTGTAGTTGGTACAATACTGCCACCTACTAGACTGGAGTGTGAAGATGAACAAAAAAAAAAAAAAATGATATACCGTATGTTTTAATATGAGACATAACATTTAAACAATCAACACCATTAGACATTTTAGACAACGTTTCAATGTATATCAGATACTTTAGTCATTTTCAATACCTCAAAAGCTGTAAAGAATAGAAAATAGAAAAGTGAAATGATTCTGTTTATTAATGTATAGACATGGCGGCTGTTTGTGTTTGTGCTTTTGCATCACACTTGGGTTGGGGGTTCGAATCTAGCCTCTTGTTCTTTTGTTGTTTCAATTTTGGTTGAAATACAGTAGGCTGATTGATGTTTTCAAATGTACAGTAGACCTCCCTGGGATAAGCACTAAGGCCCCACAGACTGTATATGAAGAATTGGACAAAACCCTGTGTTTTATGGGGGTCAATATTATTAGGATTGACTCACTTTTGGAACCTTTTGAAGAACTGCACATTTTGGCACTTCCATGTTGGATGTGATTTCCAGAACCAGATGTTGTCTCTTGCTGGTGACCCTACACAGGATAAATGAATGCGGAGGAATAAATGGATGCAGGATTACATTTTGAAACCATGATGCTCCAGAACCCATACAATCCCTGCTTTGGTGGTAATCATCGCTAAAACTTCACCTCTCAGCAGTTCCCGGTGCCACATTTTTTATTTATTTTGGTGTCCCAGCACACCCAGTTCACAAAGGGCTTAAATATTAGCTGACTAGATGTCCTGGCTATGTTAGGTCATAGAAAATGAGGAGGGGGAACTAAAAACAAAACAAAACATGCAAAGCAAGGAGTTTCCAGAAATGGAACCGACATTTGAGAGTACTGTACCCTGGGACCTCGTTTCTCCGTCCATGTATTTTGTTTTCCCTGCACTAGCCACACCTGATTCAACTCATGAAACACTCGCTAATTAGCTCCTGAGCTGACTCAGGTGCATGGAAAATAAAACCGCACACACACACACACACACACACACAAATCTAATCTGAACAGCATTGTTGGCCTCCAGGCCATGAGATTAGCGGTGTTGACTCCATCCTCCAACACACCTGATGCAATCCATGAAATGCACCAAGATGGATTACAGTGCGGCAGTGGATTAAGGTTTCTCCTGCTCGAACACACGCGCGATTAAACTCATCAACTAAATTAGGGAATCAGGTCTGCTCTGTGAGAGAGGTGAAATCTGCAACGGCTTGAAGGTTTTATATGATCGTACAGTAGAATTTCAGAGTTCCCGTCCACGTCTGTGCCTTTTGCACTACCGAGTATTTAAATCGAAAATTAAAGTGGCACCTATTCGATTCTGGCGTGTGCAACATTTTCCCAGGGAATGACAGCAGATTTGATTACGCTGGCCGTTAGCATTCAGAAATGTTGTCACCAAACCAAAGCGTGCCTCTTTCTGGCCAAGTGTGAGCTGTTTTGGAAACACCGCCAGCAGTCGCGCATATCAAGTGGTGAGCTAACAATAACCCGGGTATGACGTTGTGTTTGTTATTTTCACCCTCGTAACCAGGGGTGTTTCTAGGATTCTAGGCTTGGGCTGGAACATCTGGAGCTTAACCAGGGGTCTGAAGAAAGCATTTCAACAAGCATTTCGAGGGGACATTTTGAACCTTCTAAGGGTTCTTCGGTTCCCTGTGGAAGCTGAGAGGATGGTGTAGTGTCAGGATGGGACATTAAGACGGCTAAGAAGGTTGTAATTCTATAACGAACCACTAAAGCACCCTTGTGGCGAAGAGGCGCGTATGAAGTAGAGAAAAAGCAAGCACTCGCGGCAAACGACAAACCTCTCAGGAGAGATACAGACGCGTTCGTAGACGATTAAGAAAAGTGGCTCAAACGACGTTTTCTGCCATATTAAGAAACCATGAGCCATTTGTCGTCTGCTTTTTAACACACTCCGCACACAAGGACAACATCTCGCACACATGGCGCGTTCCATTACTCTGTCATGAATCATTTCACTTCCAGTCGCTTCATCATCTCTGCGTTTTCCACACATCCGTTAGCGCTCGATTAGTTTTGTGTATCTTTCTTTCTTTCTTTCTTTCCAGCCACTTTGTTGCACCTCGTTCCTCCATCTCGTTCGAGTTTGTGTCTCGTTTTTTACTGTTCGTTTCAGTTTCCCTCCACATTTTGTTCTTTTCATCTCTTATCCTCCTCTCTTGTGAATCTTTCTCCTCTGGCCTGTCCAGTCTTCTTTATTGTTGTTGTCTTTTGTCCAGACTTTGCTTTCATCCTTTTTATTGTATCTACCTGCCTGGCTTTCAGTCCATAATGAATTTCTGATTGTCTGCCCCTGGATTTCTTTGTGAGTGAAATAATTATGTCGTGCCTCTTTGACTTGGCTCGAGGGAGCTGGATTGATGATGTCAGTCCATGTCAGAAGTGCCAGCGTCTGTCCTGGAGCACTTTGCACCGATGTTTTTACAAGCATTATTAGTTCTGCATGAAACATCAGGAAGAGGTGTGTGTATGTGTCTTGAAACAGTCAAAAGTGTTGATTGTGAAGAGAGTATAATAAAATTATAGCTAGTTTTAAGTCATTATTATTATTTTTTTTTATTTTTTCTGGAGGAACTGCACATTTTGGCACCTCCATGTTGGACATGTTTTTCAAAACCACAGATAGATGGATACATGAATAAATAAAAGTCATTATTTTATTATTTCTGACCAAAACTATTGCCCCTGAAATCCTCTTTAGAGATCATTTTAAAGGTGAAAATCCTGTGCTACAATTTTATACTACTTTTCATACCTTATGAATATATAAAGCTGACCATGACATCCAGATCAAACTTCTGACTACAACTCAACCCCCTTTTAATAATTTCACCAAACATGAGCCACACTGAGGGGTAACTCAGCGGGTAAGACTTTGACTGGAAGGTCCCAAGTTCAAACCGCAGCACCACCACGCTCCCACTGTTGGGCCTTTGAGCAAGACCCTTAACCCCTAACTCCAACTGGTGGTAAAAACAAAGTAAGTTGCCCTGAATACGGTGATCTGCCAAATGGCATGAACATTGGTGTCCAGAAATTGTATTTTTTAATGTTTAAATTAAAAAAAAATAATAATAATAATTCTGACTGAAAATATTGCCCCTGGCCCCCCTCATCACACGTCCATGGTTGGGGATTTGAATCTAGCCTCTGGTGCATGGAAGGTTTCCTCTGGGTACTTCAATTTAATCTCACAGTCCAATGACATGTGGTGTACATAAAATTGGTGTTCATAAAATCCCCAAATGTTGACCTACCTTGGATAAGCACCAAGCCCCCTGGTGACCTCAGACTGTATATAAAGACCTGGGTTCTATGGGGATTGACTCACTTTTTTGAAGCCAGTTCCTAGTGGACACTCGAGGAACTGCACATTTCGCCACTTCCATGTTGGACATGTTTTTCAAAACCAATGGTCGCCCATGCACGCGCTGGTGACCCTACACTGAAAACACAGCAAAAACTATTGCCCCTGAAATGCTCTTTAGAGATCATTTTAAAGGTGAAAGTCCTGTGCTACAATTTTTATTTTTTATTTTTTTTTTTTACAGCTTTTCATATCTTGGTATAAAGTATAAAGCTGACCATGACATCCAGATCAGGGCTCCCAAACTTCGTAGAGTTTCTTAACACTCTGATGGCACCATCTTTCTTCAGGATCTCATCTTTGCCCAGAATAATGATGCAAGGATTTGCAATAAAGCATGGGAGATCTTCACTGTGGAATCCTTCACCTGCAGGATTGTGAGCTAGAGTGGCCTTTATTAGCTCTACTCCCCACCAGAGACTGTGTTGTTCACTTGACCTGTCGTGTGGTGAATACATGGGTAGAAAAGGTTAGATCTCAGCTGGTATTTCGTATCACATCGAGCCATTGTGCCCAAACAGGACTTCGCTCTGGAGTGATCTGTTTACTTTTTCACTTTTCGCCGGCAGGATGTCTCACAAATGATCTCTGCTCATAGAAGACTATTTTTTTTTCTTTTTTTCTTTTACTGATGTCAAAGTTTCACACACTTTCACATGACTTAATTGGAATGTCTGAAGAGTCTGCCTAGTAATCCCTTTTAAATAATGTAGTCAATGAGTTTGACTATTATATTTATCATTTCCAGGACACGGTACGAAGTCGATTAGCATGGACAAAGAAGTACTTTTGCACTTATTTATGTAAGATTTTCAACTATCTGAAAGAATCCATATATTAAAGGCTCGTAGGGTCTGAAATTCCCGACATGGCTTTGTTCCCTCATTGACGTTTCCTATCGATTCTGCTGAAAAAAGCACACAAGATAACGGCTGCTTTCCATTTGCTAAGAACAGAGCTTTCCAGGTAACGCCTCAGGTGAAAGTTCCTCAACTGCTCAAAATATATTCGCCATTATGCAACGCTCCATTATCTGATACGAACAAGGATGGTTATAATGACAGCTTTGAAGCTTTGAAGAAAAAAGTGATTTAGGGGCTTTCATTTAGATTTAGACAGTTTATATTTGCTAGCGTTTCATCATGACCGCAGAAAACAAGCCTTCGCCCTCCTGTAAAGCTGCAGGTGAGAACAATCTGACTACAACTCAACTACCTTTTAATAATTTCACCAAACATGAGCCACACTGAGGGGTAACTCCATGGGTAAGACTTTGGAAGGTTGGAAGACTGGAAGGTCCCAAGTTCAGACCGCAGCACCACCACGCTCCCACTGTTGGGCCTTTGAGCAAGACCCTTAACCCCTAACTCCAACTGGATTCTACTACTTGTTAGCTACATTAGCCATATAGTTTGGTTTTTAAAAAAGAAAACTGACTGATATTCTGTTTTTCGTAGCTATGTTACACTGTCTTAAGGTAACAAAAAGACAATCAGGGTTTTCTATTTAAATACATCTGGCAAAAGAGGTCATGTCATGGTTAGTAAGTCTGACATGCCTCATTTTGACTTAGATATTTGAAGTGACATGAGGAACAGAGCCCCAACATATTAACCAGCCATTGCCAAATGACTACGTTTTATCGAAATGGATAGATTTTCATAAAGAGCTGGTTTAAACAAACGTTTTGAAATGTCAGGATAAGAATTTATCCTTTAGTGCATTGCCATGCTGGTCTGTTGAATATCTTGATACAGAGCAACACGATGATGTCATTGAAAGCGCTGCAGCCAAAATGCACAGTGAGACCGGAGGTCGAGTCCAACATTCGGTCCATCACCATTTATCACAAATGTTCAGAATCAGAATCTGGCTTAATAAGATTCCAAAGGTGCCAGGCAAAGATTGCTGGTGCTGTCCAAACCTTGCTTAAACGACACATTTATGAGCAATGTCAAAGCTGCAAACAAGGGCTACAGCTTCGCTATAGACCACCCACTCATCTCGGTTTCATTCACTCTGCTTTACTTGTGATGACGGCACAATCGATTTAACTTCTTCTTATCCACTTGGCGAATGCATTTGCAATATTTATGTACAAGTTTCCATCCAACTTGACATATGTTGAAGTGTGACTCTGTTAGAAGGACCTCGTGCTAATTCTTGGCAACCATCGCCTGCTTTCTTGTTTCGACCCCCTGCCTGCATGCTGTTATCTCTCCTGAGAGAAAAAAAGGACTCGATTTCAATAGCTTTAGTCAATATGGCAGACTGCTAATAGTCATCTGATCCAGAAGGTATTTACCATGTCCCTTTAAAAGCCTCTGGAATTACAGGACGGTTCAATTACAAATGAAAAGATGAAAGGATCTTAGGGGGGAAAGAGATGCGAGTTTGTAAGAGAGGTTGTTAACGCAGATAAAAGAGTATGTTTACAATAGTGAAAGAAATGAATTAGTAGATGTAATATGTATTTTTAACCCACTCCAACTAGACTGCCTGAATCAAGATGCATTCAAAGTTATGAATGAATCAATTTGAGATGATAACGCTTAGTAAATCTGGCAATCTTACTATTATTATTTTTTTTTAAATATTGGATTTGTTAAATAATGTAGGATCAACAGATTTTTGGTCTATTTACCTGCAACAAACAAGCAGACAGGTGGTGGCAACTGCAGGTGATGGCATGCCAAATATAGCTAACTGGGGAGGTATCAAATGAGACAGAATGCCAACGAAGGATACCTGTGCAAATAAACGCAGGGGGTCGCGATCGAGTGCTGGCCGTATCTCTGGTGGTCATGGGACATGACTCGGACAATTTGGAACAGAAAGCAAACTGTCACAATCATTGCAGTTTACTTGCATTTGTTCCTCTGGGTCTTAAAGTTCTCCCACGAGACCAATTCAATTCTTTCTCTGGTCAGGGGTCAATGGTGGCTCAAACGATTAAGGTTCTGTGTTAGTGATTGGAAGGTACGGCCAAGATACCACTGTTGATCGCTTGCGCAGGGACCTTTACGTTGATCCTCTTGGGCTGCTGTATCCTGGCGGACCCTGTTTCCTAACTGTGACAGATGAAAAAATAATGCTATAAGGTACAGAATATGCGGCAAACAATTGAATCTGAATTTTTTCATGTACAACAAAAATAGGCCAAATTAGCCTCTCACCTACCCGAAGGCTCTTAAAACCCTGCTTTGCACCACAGTCCCATCGAGTTCCCAGCATAATCCAGAGCACCATCCCTCAAGACTCTTCCTTGTGCCCAAGTGGTAGATTGTACTTCCCCTGGTGATCACGTATACAAATAACTGTTCTGTCAGGAAACTTATAAACTTTTCCAGGATATTTTTTTTCTTGCTGCTGTCTTAACCACTTGTGCTAACTTCCTCCCAATGGGGTTTTAGCTTGATGGTACCCTTGACTGTTGTCCAACTTTTTAGGTTGAAACTACACGGTAATTTTATATATAGTGTCACAATGGTTGAGGTAATCAGACAAATCAGAAGATCATAGGCTTTTCAGCGAAGCCCTTAACTAGCTCTGTTCCGGGTTAGAGCTGGGTTATGTCAATAAACTCTGTCACCGTGCTGTAGTGTAATGTGAATGTGACAAACAGAGGTTTATTTTTCTTCTACTACCTCTGGATAAGCACATCTGCCAAACGCTATAAATATAAAAGTAAATATAATTTTATGAGTCATCAAGCACCACCATGCTGCAGCCAAAAGCCTGACTTCATGAGGACGACATGATGATGCTAATATTTAGCTAATGGCAACCAGCTACTTCCTTGCTGTTTGACCCCTACTGGTTTGCTGTTATCTTTTTTTTTATGAGGGGAAAACTTTTTTTATATAGCCTTGGCACAACAGCAAATAGATACTAAAGCATGCTCAAGAAGTGGTTTGAAAACATCCTTGTGTCTATTTTGTAATATGGCAGAAGCTAAAATAATTTTAGTTAAAGTAGTTTCTCCTGAGGTGGCACGGTGGTGTAGTGGTTAGCACTATCGCCAGTGTCCGGGTTCGATCCCCGGCCAGGCTCGATTCCCGTCTCTGTGTGCATGGAGTTTGCATGTTCTCCCCGTGCTTGGCGGGTTTCCTCCGGGTACTCTGGTTTCCTCCCACAGTCCAAAGACATGTAGGTTAGGCTAATTGGAGTTCCCAAATTGCCCGTAGTGTGTGAATGAGTGAGTGTATGTGTGTGTGTCTGTGCCCTGCGATGGATTGGCACCCTGTCCAGGGTGTACCCTGCCATGTGCCCTAAGTCTCCTGGGATAGGCTCCAGGCCCCAGTGACCCTGAATACAGGATTAAGCGGTATAGATGATGACTTTCTCCTGAACTTTTGCCGTGCTACTTTCCCCTTTAACATGACCAGGGATCAAATTTTGGTAACTACGGATCACCCTTGGCCATGGCCGTCAAGGTTTATGAGCATGAACGATTCAAAGAACAAATCATGACCGCATCGTCTGCCATGTTAGATTTGGTTTTCCGCTAGGAGTGAAGAACTCCAAAGCGTTCCAGCCAAATAGAGAGTTGTTTCAAGCTTTTGTGCCAGAATAGCTTTCCTAGCAGTTTCACATGGATTGACTAAAAGTTGTTTTTAGTGAGTTTGTATATTTATATGAATTCCAGCTACTCGCATTAAACCCTAACTGACTACAAACGATTGAACGTTGCTTTACGATCCAGTAATTTCCACACCCTTAGTAAGTGACTCTCGAATAGATAGAATCCAGAGACAGGACTAAATTACTCCCTCGGTGCAGATTTGTAGCAGTAGAACAATCTAGGTTCAGACCCTGCTGTCTGCGCACACATGCTAATTGGGATGTAAATAACAGAAGCTGACTCTATATCTGCTGGCTTACGCTCATAAACGTCCAATTTTTCTAATGCTCTTTAGATTTATGTTGTAACAGAACATCTGTGACAGTTTTTTTCTTAATTGTTTAATTACCTTAAACCGTAGCTCGCACAGGCTCCAAATCATCAACTCCAGAGTCCCTGCGTGCTTATAGTACGGCTGAGACAGGCACTTGACATTTGCTTCATTTATTTTAATATTTTCTTACCTACTTTCTTTCTCTAAACTAGCACTTGGAGACGTGTCTTGGAGACGCTTGAGACTCCGGCGGCATCATTAGCTTGATGATTAGCGGATAATTACCTCAGCTAATCTCGCGCAAAGTCATTAATATGGCCACACAAGAGCAGTCCACTTTGGCGCCTGTGCTTACGGACATGACAACACGGATTCATTTGAATAAATGCAAAAAGGTTATCAGTCATTACGCGAAGGCCACCTATGTGGTGTCGCAGGCCTGTGATGCTGGTCTTCACCTCTGCATTCAAAACAAAGCTCGTTCCAGCCAATTAGAGAGTCTTTTCAGGCTTTCATGCCAGATGGTGAGATCTGAAACTCGTCGACCGCCCACGTGTTGCATAAGGAAAGGGCTAATAATGGACCGATGGTCCTTGTTAAAGGTGATCTTTATTTGAATAGCATCTGCTTTGACTTTGTTCGCGCTAACAAGTGCTTTTGTTCTGTACGTCAAAGCTTTGAAATCTTAGCGTTCACTGATGGATACATCGGCGGCTCCGAGAAGAAAGAGGATTTCGGGCAGCGTAGTGCTATGTGTTAGCTTGAAAGACTCGGAGGTGATCTGCTTTATCACAGGTTGTTAGTGATTAATGGAATGAAAAGCAGGACGCAAAGGATGTTTGATCTATTTCTTCAATCACTTCAGTAAGACTTATTAGGCTGCAAATGCAAGAATAAAAGCGTCTATAAACATAGAGGATACAGTTTTGCTAATTAGCTCATTAGGCTATTATACTGACGATCATTTTCATCCTTTATGCATCGTACTGGACCAAATCAAAGTTCATATTCCTTACAGTATATACACACGTGGACAAAATTGTTGGTACCCTTCGGTCAATGAAAGAAAAACTCACAATGGTCACAGAAATAACTTTAATCTGATAAAAGTAGTAATTTAAAAGAATTCTATGAATGTTAACCAATGAAAGTCAGACATTGCTTTTCAACCATGCTTCAACAGAATTATTTAAAAAAATAAACTCATGGAACAGGCCTGGACAAAAATGATGGTACCCCTAGAAAATACTGAAAATAATGTGACCAAAGGGACATGTTAATTCAAGGTGTGTCCACTAATTAGCATCACAGGTGTCTCCAATCTTGTAATCAGTCAGTGGGCCTATATATAGGGCTCCAGGTAGTCACTGTGTTGTTTGGTGACATGGTATGTACCACACTCAACATGGACCAGAGGAAGCGAAGGAAAGAGTTGTCTCAGGAGATTCGAAAGAAAATTATAGACAAGCATGTTAAAGGTAAAGGCTATAAGGCCATTTCCAAGCAGCTAGATGTTCCTGTGACTACAGTTGCACATATTATTCAGAAATTTAAGATCCATGGGACTGTAGCCAACCTCCCTGGACGTGGCCGCAGGAGGAAAATTGATGACAAATCAAAGAGAAGGATAATCCGAATGGTAACAAAAGAGCCCAGAAAGACTTCTAAAGAGATCCAAGGTGAACTTCATGCTCAAGGAACATCAGTGTCAGATCGCACCATCCGTCGTTGTTTGAGCCAAAATGGACTACATGGGAGACGACCAAGGAGGACACCATTGTTGAAAACAAATCCTAAAAAAGCCAGACTGGAATATGCCAAACTACATGTTGACAAGCCACAAAGCTTCTGGGAGAATGTCCTATGGACAGATGAGACAAAAATGGAACTTTTTGCCAAGGCACATCAGCTCTATGTTCACAGACGGAAAAATGAAGCATATGAAGAAAAGAACACTGTCCCTACTGTGAAACATGGAGGAGGCTCTGTTATGTTCTGGGGCTGCTTTGCTGCATCTGGCACAGGGTGTCTTGAATCTGTGCAGGGTACAATGAAATCTCAAGACTATCAAGGGATTCTAGAGAGAAATGTGCTGGCCAGTGTCAGAAAGCTGGGTCTCAGTCACAGGTCATGGGTCTTGCAACAGGACAATGACCCAAAACACACAGCTAAAAACACCCAAGAATGGCTAAGAGGAAAACATTGGACTATTCTAAAGTGACCTTCTATGAGCCCTGACCTCAATCCTATTGAGCATCTTTGGAAGGAGCTGAAACATGCCGTCTGGAAAAGGCGCCCTTCAAACCGGAAACAACTGGAGCAGCTTGCTCATGAGGAGTGGGCCAAAATACCTGCAGAGAGGTGCAGAAGTCTCATTGACAGTTACAGGAATCGTTTGATTGCAGTGATTGCCTCAAAAGGTTGTGCAACAAACTATTAAGTTAGGGGTACCATCATTTTTGTCCAGGCCTGTTCCATGAGTTCATTTTTTTTTTAATAATTCTGTTGAAGCATGGTTGAAAAGCAATGTCTGACTTTCATTGGTTAACATTCATAGAATTCTTATTTATTATTACTTTTGTCAGATTAAAGTTATTTCTGTGACCATTGTGAGTTTTTCTTTCATTGACCGAAGGGTACCAACAATTTTGTCCACGTGTGTACTTTATATATTGTATTTCTCCATACAGTATGTGAGATCTACCTACAATTTTCTTGGACGTTTCCAAAACCATTAACCTTTCATTAACATATGCAGGAAGGCTAACTTCCTTCCTACCTACCTTTGACCTTGTTGTTCTAATCTTTGAAGCTACTGAACCTGGAATAGGAGCTACGATTTGTAGGACCTACAGCCATGATAATAAACACTCCAATGTTTTATTTTATTTTTAAGGCATCTTCTTTATTTCTTTTGTTTTTTTTTTGGACATCCCTTTCCCAGTTCTCTCCATAGATAATTCTATATTTCTCGTTTTTCTCTCCGCTGTCGTTTAACCGGTGTCCCGTCGACAGCTTGACGTTACATGCTGACAGATCTTGATTTAAACATTTTGTTACATAAATACTACAATCCTTGCATGCAAATGGAGCTCTAGTGTGCATTTTGCAGACTGATTACTAAGGAGGAACGAGAAATGAGCGCTGGGAAATGAGTTTCTAAGCTGTTGTGGAGGGATTCTTAACGCACCAGCTGCCAGATTTAATCAGACTACCTGAATCGCCTGTTGTCCTGAAGAGCATATTTATCCTATAGCGGAGAACTTAAAAATTTAAGTTCTGTATAAAAATGTGAGAAATCGACCGTTTATCACAGGGGTACGTTTCATTTGAACGCTAACGCTGTGTGCTCCTGACACTGAGGGTTAATCGGAGTCGCCTCTGAAGAGCTCACACCTGATATTGACTAAATTAGCATACTCTGTTATGCATACTAATTATGGCCTGCACCTGTCTCTGGTCTCGTTAAGGACTCTGAACTCCTATAAATACTCTTCTGACTCTTGATAATACTTGGTGTATCTTAGAACTGCCCCCCTCCACATCCTGGATATTGTATATTCAACTGCTTTTTAAAAATTGCTTGTACTTTATGTGTAAGTATAAAAAAAATAAATAAATGCAGTGAAAACTCACTTGGAGCTTACCTGCATGTAGCAGATCTCACCAGGCACTTCATTAGGTACACCTTTCTAGCATTGGGTTGGACATCCTTAACTCTTCATGGCATATATTCCACAAGGATGTTGGCCCATGATGGCATGAGAGCATTACAGCAGATTTGTCGGTTGATGATCCATGATGCGAATCTCCCATTCCGCCACATCTCAAAGACTCTCCATTTGGTTGAGACCTGGTGACTGTGGAGGCCATTTGAGTACAGTGATCTCACTGCCATGTTCAAGAAACCAATGTGAGATGATTTTAGGTTTCTGATGTGGCATGTTATCCTGTGCTCATAAAGGAATGGACACGGTCAGGAACAATACTCAGGTAGACTTTGGTGTTTAAACCATGGCAAAAACCAAATTGGTACTTAGGGGTGTGCCAAAGTGTGCCAAGAAAATCTCCCCCACACCATTACACCTCCACCACCAGCCTGATCCACTGATACAAGGCAGGATCGATCCATGCTTTCATACTGTCTACACCAAATTCTGAGCCGACCAACGGAATATCATGACAGAAAGTCCATTTTTTTTATTTGTCCAGTTCTGCTATAGGACATCTGCTTCAAGGTTTGATGTTTTGTGTGATCAGAGATGCTCTTCAGCATACCGTGGTTGTAATGAGATATTGTGAGTTACTGTTGCCTTTCTCAGGTTCGATTCCCATCTCTGTGTGTATGGAGTTGGCATGTTCTCCGCGTGCTTGGTGGGTTTCCTCCGGGTACTCCGGTTTCCTCCCACAGTCCAAAGACATGTAGGTTAGGCTAATTGGCATCCCCAAAAATTGGCCCTAGTGGGTGAATGAGTTTGTGAGTGTGTGCCCCCTGCGATGGATTGGCACCCTGTCCAGGGTGTACCCCTAAGTCTCCTGGGATAGGCTCCACCCCCCGTGACCCTGAATACATATAGATGATGAGTGAGTGTTGCCTTTCTAGCAGCTCAAACCAATCTGGCCCTTCTCCTCTGACCTCTGGCATCAACAAGGTATTTTCTCACAGAGCTTCCAGAGAACTGCCCTCACTGGGCATTTTCTCTTTTTTTAGACCATTCTGTGTAAACCTTAGAAAATCCCAGCAGATCAACAGTTTGGGAAATACTCAGACCAGCCCATAGTGACTTTGATACCATTCAAAGTTACTTTAATCACCTTTCTTCCCCATGCTGATGCTCGTGTTAGAACTTCAGCAGATTGTCTAGACTGTGTCTGCATGCCTGAATGAATTGAGTTGCTGCCATATGATTGGATGATTAGATATTTGAGTTACAGGTGTACCTGAGGAACTGGCTGGTGGGTGGATATTTCATTGTATAATCCGCCACTGGAAGCAACATGTGGACATTCTGTTATAGAAATTGGTCATGTGACTAGTAATAGTCTTAAAATATTGCTGTAATAGCGGTGCCTAAATACGACGTGAGATTAAAGCCACTAATTTCCCCATTTACAGAATGTCCAATAAACAACCTGCTACTCTTATTTTTTGTTGTTGTTATTGTGTACTTTTCATGCAGCGTCGGCTGTTAAATTCTACATCTTGCTGTTCAATCGTTTTTTGGCCTAATAACGAACATTATTCACAAGGGACGTCCTTTAGATCTGCTACTTAAATCAGCTTTTAACTGCAACAAATCCTCCCAATAACTCCCCTCTCAATTCCCAGCGGTCGGAAAAAAGAAAATAGCGGTTATTTTCCAGGCGAAACGCTTCACCTCCTGCACATATAAACATCCGGAATCTTCAACGCTAGCATCCTCGCTTTAATGAGAAAAAGAGAGAGAGGCGAGAGCGTTGAGGCCGAGACTGAGAGCGAGACTGGATGATGTTGGTAATTAGTATGGGAGGCTAATGAGACAGTATCGGGTGCAGTGACTGAATCACTTACTCTCGCTCCTGAACAAGTTCCCCTGAGAAAGCTCACAACAATAACATTTCCTGTGAAGCATTGCTCGATAACACACATGCATGCACCAGGAACAAAGACCATTTATACCCCCAAACCCTCCTCAGGGCCTATGCATGGGGCGAGCTGAGGGTAGGGGAGGGGGTTCAATTTATTCACTGCCTAGCAGATGAAGAGAGCAGCAGGGCGGAAAAGAGTGCGAGACTCCCAGCGACTAACCACGCATCGGACGTAAAGTTGGTTCCACACCTTCAAAATAAAAATGAAATGAAATGCAAAACAATAGAAATGAATGGAAAGAGGTCCGGCTCCTATTGGTGGCTTTATTCCCCACAGGCAGCTCCCCCACCCTAAGGCGATGGCCGATGAAAGCTGAGATACGCGTTTTTGATCACATTCACACACCTCCGCACGCGCTGACACACACAAGGTGGACGGGTCTCAGGAACGGGCCGTGTTTTCTCCTGCGGAATCAAAGCTGCGATTTGCACTCATAATTCACCTCCCTCCCTCGTTTCGCTCGCCGCAGGAGTCAATGGATTTAATTAGACGCTGGCGAAAAGTTGGAGTTTAATCACTCTCCGCTGAGAGCGTAGAACTCCCACAGAAAAAAAACTCTTACAGGAGGTACAGGCTCAACCAGAGAATACACAATTGAATTCTCAAGCTAAGCGCAAAAATAGTGGGCGGAGATTGGTGTAATGGACTGCCTATTCTGGTTTGTTGTTGTTTTTTTCTGAGCACAATCCCAATGATTGACTGAATTTGCATGCGGCACAGCACTTACATATTAGAATGGATGTCAAGTAAAAACCCATTTAATTATCCAGCCTAAGCTTAATTAACCCCTTACATGTAATATAATTGCATTATTAACGTGGTATAAAACTTGGTGCAGTCATTAGTTTGATCTTGTCTAATGGTTTTAGAATGGCCACATATGCATGTGATGCTTGGGCTGTTTATGAATATAGATAAATACTTCCTCAAATACTCACCCAAAAGTCAGACTGGAATACTCTGATGGTTAAATACTGTACTGTCAGAACCAGGAGTTCTGGTTAAGCTAACAGATGTGTTCATGCTAGTTACAATTTAGCAAGCACGCAAGTGTGTGCCACGACTGAACTCCACTGAGGGAGCTCCACTGCGAGAACATGCCTCACACAGAGTCAGCCATTTGGATTAGCGCTGGCCATATGGCTCATCATGGGGAGGTCACTGTGGGCTTATTAATTGATGCTTATGGAGCCAGGGAAGGAATGTACACATGCACAAAGCTGACTGAGTTCATTGTAGTTTGTACTGCAAGATGGTAGTCCGTTTTTATGAGCATAATCTGCTTTCAAGTGCCTTGTAATGTGCCAAAAACTCATACAGCATTATCTGTCTCTTGTGGGCTCTACCAGACTCATGCAACTCTTTCAGATTCTCCGGAATCCATGTGACGGGCAACTCTTTATGAACCTTGCAGCTCTATTCTGCAACTCTTGTATCAGACTCTCAGTGTACCTGACTTTCAGACTCTTGAAGCTCTGTCTCACCCAGATAGTAATTTACATCTTCTGACTCTTAGATTGTAGTGACATTAACAGACTCTGTTAGACACCTGTGGCTCTTAGTCATGTTTGTCAGGCTCCTGTACCTAAATCAGTCACTGGTGGGTTCCACTGGACCCTAGCAGCTCTGTCGGATGCTTGTTGGCTCTCTTGGAATCTAGCAGTTATACCAGGGGCTTTTTGACTTTACCAGACCCTGGCAGCTCTATTAGATGCCTGTGAGCTCTATCAGACTCTAGCAGGTCTTTTAGATCCTTGTATGATCTATTAAAACCTAGCAGCTCTATTGGATGCTTGTGGACTCTTTCGGAATCGATCATTCTACCAGACACGTGTGGGCTCTATTGGACCCTAGCAACTCTACCAGATGCTTGTGTGCTCTACTCGAACCTACGGTAGCAGCTCTATTGGATGCTTCTGGGCTCTATCGAACCCAAGAAACTCTCTCTTGTGGCCTTTACCAGGCACTAGCAGCTCCATTAGATGCTTGTGAGCTCTGTCGGATGCGTCTGGGCGCTTTCAAAATAATGCTGTTCTATCAGACACTTGTGGACTGACTATCCCAGGCCCTAGCAGCTCTATCAGATGTTTGTGGGCTCTTTCAGGAATGAAGCCGTTCTATCAGATACTTGTGGGCTCTTGTGGAACCTCGTAGCTCTACCAGATGCTTGAGGCTCTAGCAGACCCTAGCAGACTTTTATGGCTCTGACTCTTACTAGACTTTTGTTTTCTCTTGTCGGACTCTTGTAGACTCTGTCAGACTCTCGAGAGCTCTTGATTGTCTATTGCCTATCCATCAACCCCCACACCAGAGTCAGATTCTTTATAAGACTCCAGTACTCTATAAGAATCTGGCATCTTTCGTTATCATGCCCTTTTATCTCCCCCGAATCCTTACAGATTCGTAGACACCTACAGCCCTTTTCCTTCGACCCGGAAGCCGACGCTGTTACATTTCTATGGGAAATCCATGCATGAGCACTGTGGCCTCAAAATTTCAAGTCTGTCATGGACTTTTTAGTTTTCAAATCTCCAGAAGATGTACAGCTTTAAGTTTTACTGCCTGACAGATCTAATACCTGTCTAATAATAAAATAAAAAAAAAACATATTGGTTTAGCATGTTAAATGCAAAACTTTTGATAGTTTTATTGCTTCACTTGCATATTCAGTTATTTAGATTTGCTTGTATTTCAGGATTCTTACATCACGAAGCCACAAAATCGGCGATTTGCAGAAAAAGATAATGGCACTCTATAAAAGCCGGCATTCTACCCTCTTAGCTCAATAAGCATACAAATGTAGATGCAAATGTGCACACACACACACACACACCAACTTCCCCTGTTTCTTTTTTATAAAAAGGTGTCACTTTTAGACAGCTGAGCCTAAGAGACAGAGTAAAGGTTAAATTCCTTTCAGCTCCTTTCGTCTTTGATCTGCAATTTTTACTCACTTTTGAGAAAGAGAGAACGATCGCACTGTCAAGCACATTATGCAGGCATGAGATCAAACCCAGCTCAGCTTCCAGAACTTTCCGTCACCGCTGAGAGTTGGAGAGACTGACATCCTGCGCAAACGTGAAGCGCCAAAGAGGATAAATGCAAAAGGTCATTTTCCTCGCAGAAACAAACAGTGTGATCTATACTGGGTTTATGCTTTGCTGTCTGGCAGGTGAAAAAAAAAAAAAAAAAAAAAGAAGTCCCGTTTGGATTTTGGTTCTTATCTAAAGCGGAATGACAGAATGAAAATCTGAAAGAAAAAAAAAAAAAAAAAGGAGTCACTGAAAGTTAGGAAAATGTGCAGAGTAAGACGGCTGTACGGAAATGCCTAGCATAAGCACATTTTACAGTTACAGTTATCTTCTGATTATGTACAGAATTTTCCAGAAGACAAATATTTTGTTGCTGAAAAAATGTGTGTGCTGTAAGTGTGTACTGTGTGCATACTACTCCATGATTTATACTTTTATGCTATTTGATAGCATATTTATATTCCAGTATCTGAGCTCTTTTAGCAGTTAGCGTGAACTTACAGTACTTGTTGGTGTTTGTATCATTTTATGGTCGCTCGAATTTTTTATTAAAGCATTACTTGTGTGGCCATTGAGAGTGGTTAGAGTAGATATGAGCAGAGATATTGTAGTAGGCTTGCTGCTCCAGAGTATCAGGTACTGTCGCTTGTTCAGTTGTTAATGGGCTTACACCATCGAAAGCTCCAGGAGATCAAATAATTTGTTCAATCAGGTGTTATTTTCAGTAGTTAGTGGGTTTGTACCATAGTAGGTATGCTGCTCCAGAAGTTCTGGTGTTTGTTCAGTAGTTTGTGGGTTTGTACCGTAGTAGGTATGCTGCTCTAGGACAACAAATGGTTCGTTCAGCCGTTAGTAGGTTGGTACAATAAAAGGCAATCTGCTTTAGTAGTTTTTTTCAGTTGTTAGTTGACTTCTCCCTTAGTAGGCTTGCCTTCAGGTGGATTGTTCAGTAGTCAATGGGAGTGTTTCTTAGTAAGCATGCTGCTCCAGAACTTCAGGTAGTTTGTTCAGTAGTAAGTGGGTTTATACTGTAGTAGGCATGGTGTTCTAGAACATCAGGTAGTTTATTTGGTAGTTACTGGGTTTGTACCATGGAAGCCATGCTGCTCCAGAACATCAGGTAGTTTATTTGGTAGTTACTGGGTTTGTACCATGGAAGCCATGCTGCTCCAGAACATCAGGTAGTTTATTTGTTTATTTGGTAGTTACTGGGTTTGTACCATAGTAGCCATGCTGCTCCAGAACATCAGGTAGTTTGTTCAGCTGTTAATGTGTTTCAGGTGTCCAGATGTTTGTTTGTTTGTTTTTTTCAGGACTCAATGGGGTGTTCCTTAGTAATGTAGTAGTAGCACATGAGATCAGTCATTAATGGGTTTTTACCATAGCAGGCGTGCTGTTCCAGAAGTTCAGGTGGTTTGTACAATAAGGCAAGCCATTATTCGTCGCATATACTGTACATTACTGCACAGTGAAATTCTTTATTCCTTGCATGTCCCAGCTTCTTGTTAGTAGGCTGTGGTCAGAGCGCAGGGTCAGCCATTATACTGTACAATGCCCCTGGAGCAGACAGGGTTAAGAGCCTCGCTCAAGGGCACAGCATCAGCAACCTGATGGAGCTGGGGCTCGAACCACAAAACGCTCAATCGGTAAGAGTCATAATACACAGAGCCATCACCGTCCCTGTAGTTAGTGAGGGTGTTCCTTTATAGGCATGCTGCTCCTTCAGTTAGGTGATTTCTTCAGCATTTATTGAGGATGTTTCATAGCACACATGCTGCCCCAGAATTTCCAAATAGCTTCCCACTTCTTGCTCTCTTACACAAGCAGTTCAGGCATTGGTTGTTGCTTTTGTGATCAGTGCGCTACTTCAGCAGTTTACAGCCATTTGCTTTGGGCAGGTGCCTGTGCCTTCACTGGGGCGGAATGTGATGCTTACAGTAAGTTGTTACCTACAGTACCTGTTTCCACTGTTGTTACGGTAGTTGTGCTACCATATGGTGGTTTAGTGTAATAGCAGGTTTCCTTATCCGCTCATGGTCGGGGTATCAACCCTGAAGTCGTGGAAAGGATTTGTGACTAACACTACCTTGATGGGAACATCAAATGCTAGTGTTTATTGTTGGACCGCTCAGACCATCAGAACCCGCTTATAAACGAGAAGGTTTCAGCATTAAACATTCCGATCGAAAGGTTTCTTAATCAGGAGCACAGCGGCAGGACCGACGGAATAAAGCTCCTGATACATTAACGTGATTTACATAACAAAGCAGCGCAGATGATTGATTTTGTTTCTTTAAGAGGATAGGATTTATAGAGGTGAGTCTTACAATCCAGAGGCACTTATTATCTGGAAATACAGTAACACAACTCCGAGACCATTAAAGCACTTTATAACGGCGAAGAGTGAAGCATTATTCAGAGATAATTGGCCTCAGCCGACGTTCAAGAAGTGCACGTTCGCCTGCAGATGAAGCCAGGAGAAAAGTTTAAAAGTATAGACGAGTTCAGCGCTGGCGTTCCGCACTCAGTGAGCTTCTCACAGTGGACTGATCAATAATTTACTATGGAGCACTCATCTGTTCTCCCTCGGCTTCAGTCTCCGTTTCTCTCTCGCTCACGTTTGTTCTCACTCAGACCTTTCCCTAATTGCCTTTGCTCGCGCTCTCTCTTCTTCAAATCTGGTTGAAAGTTTACTTAATTGGGTGGCTTTTATTTCTTGTTCGCGCTCCTGAAACAATTCTACGGCATACGCAACAATGACTGAAAGCGTTTGCACAATTTATAGCTAGGTCAAAGCGACAAATGTTTTTTTTTTTTTTTTTTTCCCTTACAAAACTAACTAATGCTTTAATGCTTTTTTTTTTTTTCCCCCATGAATAAACTATTGTGATCTGTTCCTCAAGGTGAGTCTGGTCCCATTGCCTTCTTGTTCCCATGGGAACGCAATGTCTTCTTCTTCTTCTTCTTCTTCTTCTGCTGTTCTAGTTCAGTTCACCTCATGTTTTGATGAAGTTTGTGAGAGATGAGATGATTTTCTGCTTCGCACAGTTGCACAGAGTAAATATTTGAGTAGCTCGAGCCAGGCTGGCCATCCTCTTCTGACCTGAACTGCCTCTCACTGCATGGTTTTGGTGTTTTGCCCCATTCTAGAGAGTGTTTTGCAAGAAAATCACGGCAAAGCCGCAGAGGCCCTGGATGTGTGTCTGAGTGATTTCATTGATTGTGCTGCTGCCGAAGATCAAGACCTATAAGTGCAGTGAAAACATTTATCAGTATGTCTTTTGGCTCTTCTCCTTCATTTGCTTTTAGATCTTCTCTATTTTCTTTTGAAAAATCTGTTTTGTCAGAATCTAGTCATTTTTGTTCTGGATCATCTCCTCTGCTTTTCTCTGGAAAGTTCCTTTTCTTTTGTCGAAATCGAATCCATTTTCTTCTGGCAATTCTCCGCACTTTCCTTCTAAATCTTTTCCATTGTCTTCTGAAACGCCCCCTCCACTTTCGACTGGATGCCCATTTTTATCTTGCACCTTTGCTTCCACATTTGTCTTTGGATCTTCATTTTTATTCTTCTAGATCTCCTCCTCATGTTATTTTCTTCTGGATCTTCTCCCATTGTGTTCTTTTGGATTTCTTTCATTTTTCTAAATCTTTTTTTCCAGTCTTCTCCTTCAGTATCCATTTTGTGTTTAGATACTGTATGCTCCATTTTCTTCTCATGATTCTTCATCACATTTCTTTTCTCTGGATCTTCTCCTTCATGTCTTCTGGATCTTGGTTTTTTCTTCTTGGTCCTCAACTTTATTTTCTTCTAGCTCACTCCTTTTTTGCATCGTTGCTTCCATTTTCCTCTGGATGCTCATTTCCTTCTGGATCTTCAAGTGGGTGTTAATGTTCTACTGGACATTCTCTCTCTCTCTCCATTTCCTCTTCAATGTTCTTCTGAACGTCTCAACCGTTACCCTCCATTTTCTTTTGATTCTTCTTCTTCTTCTTCTTCTTTTCCTTCAGTCTTCTCGGGGGTATATGATGTAAAGTCAGAAGTGAGGCAGCTGTTAATTAAAACTGTGTAATAAATCAGTTAATAAATAAATAAATAAATAACTCATTTTCACACTGTAGTTCTAGCATGAGGTGATGAATTATGCGTGTATGTGTAGAGACTCTATTATGCTCTTCTGCTTTGCTTGTGCTTTACATGTCTCAGTCATGCTTTCAGGGTTAGTTCTATGAGAATCGCTGATCACTCTTACACACACACACTCACGCACGCACGCAAACACACACACACACACACACACACACGGCCAGTCGATGTGGAAGCCTGTATTTACATGCTTGGCCGGATTTTCTTGTCTAAGCTGAAAATTGCATTTGTCTATGGCTCTGGATCGGCTTAGTCTGTCCCAGACAATGCCAGCGACGTGTGTGAGTGCGTTCGACTCTGTGTGAGTGTGTGTGTGTGTGTGTGTGTGAGTGTATCCATCTGTGTTCCGCACAATCCTCTGTAATCCTCTGTAAAGATTTTGTCTCGGCGCCGCTGCTCAAAATTGCGGCGTAATCTTCCGTGTGAACGAACCGATCTGCGCGCCATCGCTGTCATGTCGCTTCTCTTCCCTTTAACCATTAATGACGTCCCGGATTGGACGGTGTCTATGTATATTTTTTTCTTTCTCATGTCCTTTCAGGGATCTGGCTCTCCGCAGCTGCCTCGTTTAACCATGCCGCCACGTCGTACGAGGTTTCATGATAAGAATCTGAATGAAACACTGTGTGACTTTAGGGATGTATAATATCACCGGTTAATAATCGTCGCCTTTTGACGCAGTTTCCCTTAGAAGAGACGAGGACTTAAAGTCCAAAGCACTAAAGTCTGTAAACCCGCAGCGAGGGATTTTAGCTCAACTGTCCTACTGTGTGGCTGAGAACCCAGGAATTACGAGCTCATCTCCATCAGCGCTGGGATCCCATCAGACACGATGGAGCCGTCAGGATCAGAGTCTCCTGGCTCGTCTCCTTGGTGTTCCTGATTCTTCCTTTATTGTCTTTTGGAAAGTGGTTTTGCCTGGATCTAAACTGTTCAACCTGATCAATTCACCTCTTTTGTATTCTAGATCATTTCCATTTTCTTCTGGATCTTCTCCTCATTTCCTCATCTCCTCCTCCATTATGTTCTGCACAATCTCCACTTTCCAAAATTGCAGGATCAATTCTATTTTTGTCTTCCTTGACATTCCACAGCAGTTATTTTTTCATCCTTCTTCTGAACCATTTCTACAATCCAAGAATCATTATTCTGGTTAACTTCATTTCATTTTAAAATTCCTTGTTTGATGGATATTTTCAGTCATTTTCTTTCGAAATATGCCAGATTTTGTATGTGACTCTATCACCCAACATTCTTCACCATTTCCTTTTGCATTTTTTTGGACGTTTTACTTCTCGCTCAGTTTTTCAAAAAATCAATCTTTTTATTCTTTTCTAAATATTTTTCTTTGTTCATTGTCTTAACATTTCCTTTATATATTAACACAATTTTTTTGATTATTCATCGTTTTTTTTTTTTTTTTTTTTTTCCATTTTTTCTTTTAATCTATTTTATTTGTTTCTGAATATTCTCCTCTGTCTCCTCTGGATCTTTAAAAAAATAAATATATATATTCTCAATGTAATGTGTAGATATTCTCGATTGTTTTTTTTTTTCCCTTGATATCCAGGAATTTTTTTTTTTTTTTTTTCACTTTTCTTGTTTTCTTCTAAGTATTCTCTATTTTGGCACTATTTATGCTTCATTTTATTCTATAAATTGTCTTCCGTCTTTTACACCCTCCATTATCTACTGAATAATCTCAGTTTTGTACGAGACATGCTATCTCTCTCTCTCTTTCTTTTCAAATTTTTCACAACTTTTTCCTTGATATTTTTTCATTTTTATTTTCTTTTGCCTTGTTTTTTAATCAATAATCAACTATATATGTGATATATATATATATATATATATACACACACACACACACACACATTATGTCACAAAATATGTCTGCAAATATCTAGTTATATCTTTTCATAGGACAACACTGCATAAATGACTCTTTGACACAATGAAAAGTCGTCAGTGTAAAGTTTGTATAGCAGTGTAAATTTATTGCCCCTCAAAATAACTAAAAATAATAGCTGAACCCCTGGCAACAAAAGTGAGTACACCCCTAAGCGAAAATGTGAAATGTCAATATTTTGTGTGGCCACCATCATTTTCCAGCACGGCTTGAATTCTCTTGGCCATGGAGTTCACCAGAGCTTCACAGGTTCCCACTGGAATCCTCTTCCACTCCTCCATCACAACATCACGGAGGTGGTGGACATTTGACACCTTGTGCTCCTCCACCTTCCTTTTCAGGATGCCCCAGAGGTGTTCTATGGGGTTTAGGTCTGGACACATGCTTGGCCAGTCCATCACCTTTACCCTCAGCCTCTTTAGCAAGCCAGTGGTCATCTTGGAGGTGTGTTTGGGGTCATTATCATGCTGGAACGCTGCTCTGCGGCCCAGTTTCTGGAGGGAGGGGGGATCATGCTCTGCTTCAGTATGTCACAGTACATGTTAGAATACATGTTTCCCTCAATGAACTGTAGCTCCCCAATGCCAGCAGCACTCATGCAGCCCCAGATCATGACACTCCCACCACCATGTTTGACGGTAGGCAAAACACACTTGTCTTTGTAATCCTCACCTGGTTGCCGCTACACACGCTTGACACCATCTGAACCAAATAGGTTTATCTTGGTCTCATCAGACCACAGGACATGGTTCCAGTAATCCTGGTCCTTAGTTTGTCTGCAGCAAATTGTTTGCGAGCTTTAGAAGAGGCTTCCTTCTAGGACGACAACCATGCAGAGCAATTTGATGCAGTGTGCGGCGTACGGTCTAAGCACTGACAGGCTGACCTCCCATCCCTTCAATCTCTGCAGCAATGCTGGACGCTAAAACTCATCCGTCTGTTTTCCAAAGCCAGTCTTTGGATCTGACGCTGAGAACGCGCACTCGGCTTCTTTGGCCGACCATGTCGAGGCCTGTTCTGAGAAGAACCTGTCCTCTTAAAACGCTGGATGGTCTTGGCCGCGGTGCTGCAGCACAGTTGCAGAGTGTTGGCGATCTTCTTATAGCCTCGGCCATCTTTATGTAAAGCAACAATTCGTTTTTTCAGGTCTTCTGAGAGGTGTTTGCCATGAGGTGCCAGGTTGAGAGAGTGGAAGAGCTTTTATACCAAATTTAACTCACCTGCTATCTGGTGACACCTGAGACAGTGTAACACTAATGAGTCACATGACGAAGGGGAAGGAAAATGACTAATTGTGCTCAATTTGTACATTTTCACTTAGGGGTGTCCTCACTCAGTGAGTTTTGTTGTTTTTTCACTTCATGTTCTGCTCTAAACTTTTACTTTTTCTGTTCTGCTCTTTTTTACTATCCTCCTGCTTTTTTCCCTTTATTTTCTACTGGATGATCACTGATTCTGTCTAGATTTATACGATTTTATGCTGAATATTCTCTTCTATTTACTTCATGATCATCTCATACCTTTTAAATGCATCATTTTCAAATTTTCTATTGGATCATCTTCTCTTGGCCAAAACATGTTAAAAAAGTGTGAAAATGTGCAACATGTGAGAAAGGTGAAAATGTACATTTTCAAATAGCATTAACTTATAATATAATATAATAACGCTTTTTATCTCCTGATCCGTGCTTAATTTTTTTGTAAATATGCATACACACACACACACACACATATATATATATATATATATATATATATATATATATATATATATATATATATATATAATCAGATAAAAAAAAACACATTTGCTAAATACAATTTCATTTCCTTTTATATTTCCGTATCTTTTTTTTTTTTATTATTCAAATTAAAGCACTTTCAATGATCTTAAATATCATTCAGGTGAAACTTTACCAACTTAGATTTCAAATGAAAAGACCTAAACCTGAAAAGTTGACTATTCTAAAAAGCTACATTTTTAAGATTTTGCGACATAAATTGAACAAGGTTACGGACACTACACATATATAAATATTTTGCTTATTATACTTTATCATCCTAGAAGCGTACACCAATTTTAGTATCAACACTCATGAAGAAATATGAATCAATTTATATGATTATTGTCTGAAGCGAGTCAGTTTAACACTGAAAAAACGGCCGTGTTTTTGGGGCACATATGAAATAATTTCTCCAAAAACGACTGACGTTAGCAACTTGGCCACTCCCATGTTGCATAAACTTAAGTGAAGTAGCTCCATTGGCCAAACAATTCTTTTAATCACATGTAAAAATATCAAATCAGCACCAGTACAGTGCTTTGGCCGACTGTTTTTCATTCTTCTATTTCAGTCTTCTGGCTATTCTCTTGAATGTTTCATTTCTCTCCGGAATAATATTTTGTTTTGATCTTTTTTTTTTTTTTTCCTCTGATATTCTATTTCTTTTTTAGGAATTTCCCTCCACCACACCCACTACACCCCCCCCCCACACACACACACACACACACGCCTGGAATGAAATATTCTCGTCCATTTTTCACCAGTCCAATTGCTACATTGCCTGCAGGCTTAGAAAGGTAAGATAGCAGCGTAATCAAAGCTAGCAGTGTAATCACCCAGGGGATGGGAATAACTGTAGGATGAGTACATCAAGTCGCTTTGTGGGTTTGTAGGAAAAAAAAACAAAGGAAGCAAGGAAGGACGAGAGTGTGCCAGCAGTGGAAAGTTTGGACATCACCGTGACATTCGAATCGTTAGGTTCCTCTAACGACTGATTAGCCGAACGTGATCGTCTCCATAGAGGGAGAACGAGCAGAGAAAGAGAAAAACGATGGCAGTTAGCCAGCAGCAGGGGAGAGAAAAACACGGGGGGGGGGGGGGGGGGGATGGGGGGGGTAAAAGAGTAAAAGAGAAAATGAGCGCAGTTATGTCCTGTAGTGCTCAGGCCTATGCGAACGCAGCTGCCAGTCCATTACACGGCGTCGTACCGCGGGACGCCCGCAGAGCCGAGGACACGCAATCGTCTGATTACAAAATACTATTAACGACCGGAGAAAGGGATGGAATTACAGAATGATGAGCTCACTCTGTGTTGTTCGTTGTTGTTTTTTTTTCTCATCCCGACTGTTATATCTCACCAGAGCGCTGTCCGGTTCTGGCTCCCGATTGGTCAGGAGGTGTTGACTGGAATCGTTCCTATAGTAACCACAATCATCACCACGGCAACAATCAGGAGTGAACTCATCTTTAAGCTTTAAACTGGTCTTTTTTAAGGAATCATTTAAATTGAAGCGAGTTTTGCGAAATGAAAGAGTTTTACGAGATGTTACCATGGAAACAATGATTTCCTGTTTAAACCACGAATCATCCAGTGTGCATGCATGTGCGTACTGTGTATGGATTATTATTATTTCCTTGAATATTTTCCAGGTTTTAGGATCACTCGACGGCATCGAGAAACGCGCAAGATGGCACCTTGACGCGCGGCTGCTGTCGATTCCAGTTTGGCGTCGGGTCAGGAAGGTCGAGCTGAAGAGTGCCGCGCCATTTCCTGCGCTTCAAAGGCCACTTTGGACGGAGAGAAATTAGTCCGAATGCCATTTTGCGCAGGTTTTTAAAGCAAGCCGCGAACCCGCCTTGACACCGCTAAGTGCACCGAGCCATGAAGGAAACCGCTGCTGCTCTTATGCGCCTGAAAAAAAAAAAAAAAGAAAAAAAAAAAAAAAGAAAGAAGGAAGAAAAAGCTGCCATGGGCAAACTGGAGCAGCTCTGCGAGCTTGCTTTCTCTCTTTCAGCTGCATTTGAGTGATTTTTTTGTTTGTTGCAGTTTGGTTGGGACGTTAGTTGGGCGGGGCTTCGGTCGTTCACCGCCCCGACGGTCCGGAGAAACCCAGAGATACAAGATGAGTCGCAAAAGTGACGTTGACGCCAGGACAGTAGACGTCTAGCCAGAAAACAAAAAGCTGTGCGTAGGATAGATATCATGGATGGATCAAGTGGCCTGGACCAAAAAGCCTTGTTGGTGGGCGGAGCTCATTTAGATTCTGACCAATAAGAAGTGCGAGTGCTCCAAGGTTGTGCTGGAGAGCAGGTTAAAACAATAAAGTGAGACTTTCAGAGGACATCCGTGTAATCTCTCTCTCTCGCTCTCTCTCTCTCTCTCTCTCTGTTTATCTGTGTTACTGAAGAACATCTGGGCAGCCGAGACATTTTGCTGAGTCGTCAGTAAGCGTTAGATGGATTGCGGTGATACACGAGGATGTAAACCAGCTCCCAGCTGAGGCTCGCAAATGATGTCCGCAAATAGCAGCGGCGTAATAAGAGTCGCGTGGTGGAGTAGAGCTAATTCTGACGCTAGCGTACATGCTGTGCTCGCTTGTGCATTAGTGCTCGGTGTGTGTGTGTGTGTGTGTGTGTGTGTGTGTGAGTGAATGCATTGCCCTGTGGCATTAGCACTGATAAAATGTGTGGATGGGTTTATTTATGAGCTGGGCCATGTCTCACACACCAGCACATCTCTCCCTCTCTCTCTGTCTCTCTTTCTTTCTCTCTCTCTGTCTCTCTGTCTCTCTCTCTTGCTCAGCAGTCTTTCTCTTATCAGCTCCTGCAGTTAGAAAACCTGAGAACAGCTCTATACACACACACACACACACACACACACACAGCATCACTGCTCTCATCGATGAGCGTTTATCCCGGCTTTACTCGTTGTTGTGTTTCGAAAAACAAATCTGCATCCTGTTTAGTTAGCTCCGCCCACATTCGCTTACTTTAATCAATTCTCCTTCTTGCTTCTGACTTCCTGTTTGCCTTCATTAGCTATAATTAAATTAGCATGGCATGTTTTAAACATAAAAAAATACATTAACAAGCTAATGTAGCATTCATATATATATATATAATTACCATGGTAACCTGCGCTCGTTTGCGTTTCCTCCTCGTCACTCGCCAAGAGGACGGTTAAACCTGCTGGAGGACAATGAAAAACGGCGTCTCGTTGTTGCGGTGTTTAATTACCGCACCGTTATTCATTTTCATGTGGGCGGGAGAGAAACTAAAAAGGCCGCTCTGTGACCAATTGATCCGCGTAAAAAATAAATAAAATAAAAAACTCCCCCGTGCTGGAACAAGCCCACGACGGCTTCGGGTTTAATTAACCGCCGCGATCGGACTCGTCCTCGGATGGGAAACAACAGCGACTGTGATGTTCTGGTGTTACTCACCAGAATCTATAAATCCGTGCTAACGCTTGCTAACATTAAGTAATATGGTTTTATTCACACCAGCGTGAACTCCACCCGCATACGCTAACTACGACTACGACTCGTTGTATTGCTTCTTAGTGTAGGTGTAATAAAAGGTTTAAGTCCCGCCCACTTGGAAGACCTCCTCAAAACTTTGGACTTATATAGAATGTGTGTGCGTGGTTGGTTGGGTGAGTGTGTATAATGTGAACTTTTTTACAGCAACATAATTGAAACTTTTAGATTCAACTTTTAAATATCAGATTTAAATATTTAAAAAAGCTGATTTAAATATTCAAGTCTCTGGAGCAATTAGATTCCAACTGCCATATTGTTTTTTTTTTTTTTAAAGGAAACCTGACGGCGCCATTACTTTTCCCCTTTCAGTCATCAGTCCCCGACGCCTTATACGTTCTGTATAATGAGAGAGAGAGAGAGACAGAGAGAGAGAGAGGGTCCCGTCCCCCGTCCCCCCCCCCCCCAGGGGAAATACGTGACTTTGCTAAAAGCTTAAAAAGCCATAAAGTGGGCGGCGAGTTTGTTCCCCCAGAGCCGATGAGAATTTAATGAACGTCTTCAGGGAAGCTGTTTGTCCCCCCCCCCCCCCCCCCCCCCCCCCCCCCAGCCCCCCCGTCTCGTTCTGGAGGACGACTGCAGAGGCAGAACAAGAGAGAGAGGGAGAAGGAGAATAAAGGATGAGTTTGTCACCTGGCATTTCTGTTAGATCAAACACACCTCCGAGTGGCGCTGTTTTTTTTTTTTCTTTAAAGAAGGATCTGATGGTGGGTCAGAGAGGTGGAGAGAGAGAGAGACTCCTACTGGCTGAGACTGGAACAGTAGGCAGTGTTTAGCACTAACACACCTGATTTCACACAGTTTTATACAGTTATGCTAGCAGGAAAGGCTTTTTTATGGTTATGCTAGCAGGAATAAGCTAGCAGGAATCACTTTTCTTACAGTCATGCTAGCAGGAATAGCGTCTTTCGAAGTTATGCTAGCAGGAGTAATGTTTTTATACAGTTGTGCAATGTTTAAGACAAAATGTATCATAACGTATTTATGTGAAAAAATTAAATGCTTAAAAATGCGCTAACCCTAGCTTGAGTAGCATTTTTTTTTTTTTTTTTTACAGTTTTTTACAGGACTATGTAATAAAGTTTTAGGCATTTATCAAAGGATGTAGTTGACTCAGAGTGGGAGGAGCCTTTTTCACAGGTTTAACCTCACCACAGCATTAGCGCATTTTCTTTAGCATCACACAATCAACAGGTAACCTAATGATAGCTTGCTAGTCTAGCTGGTGATGCAAAGCTAATGTTGGCTAGGCACGTTTTAGCATTTAGCGCTACTCACCATGAGTTACAGCCAGCGTTTCCCAGACTAACATTTCAAATGTTTCCTCACAGACTCTGCCAGCATGCTAGGGACGAGTGTAACGCTTATGACTTAAAGCTGTGGATCATTTCAACATGGTATGGTCTTGTTAAAGAAAATAATTGCCGCGTCTTTTTTTTATCCCTAAAGATCAGATCAAACATTTCCTCTGAGAAAGCAAATCCGTTTCAGAGGGGATCGCTACGGGAACGAGACGTTCAGTAAAAGAGAGATGAGCAGGAAACGCGTCTGGGTGGCATGCTGCAGGGTTTTAAAGTTCATACTGTACACTGTTTAATTGCACACGCACACACACACACACACACGCACATGCAAAAACACAGGAGTGAAAGTTACTTACTTACAATTGACTTGAAAAATGCAGTAGTAGATTGACTTTTGATTTAAAAGAAAGAAAAAAAAAAGAAACCCAATGCTAACCAATTTAAATGTCTGAAGAAGTCACATGACCAACTGGTGGCCTTTTTTATGTCCATAATTATAAGTTTATAAACTCAGCTATTATTTGTCACACATACATGTTACTGCACAGTGAAATCATTTATTCTTCACATGGTTCCCAGGTTCTTGTTAGCATGCTGGGGTCAGAGCCATTTTACAGCAGACAGGGTTAAGGGACTTGATCAAGGGCCCAACAATGGCAACCTGGCCGAGCTGGGGCTCGAACCGCCGACCTTCCGATCGGTAATTTAGAGCCTTCACACTCTAAGCCACCACATTGTGACAACAAACCACTTCCTGCTGGGTTGGCTTTATATTTGTATACAGTACGTTGAAAGTTAAATATCGTTTAGTGTCGCTCAGCTTTGGTTGCCAGCTTTCCGAGCCGTAATCCTCGCAGTATTTTGCTCCAGAAACAGCCTCTGTGATTGAGGTGGGCAGGAGCTACAATAACCTCTCCCACATTCTGAGGAAATACCCATACCACACCTAGGCTACTGTACTTCAGGCCAATCTGGTTGGACCAATTCTTCTGTGTTGATTTTGCACCTGGGACCTGAGCTTGGACATTAGGATTTCCCTCTTGGTTATGTGTATACTGTTTGGTCCAAAGGAATGCAGTGTCCATTTGGTTGAAGCAGGTGCTGGAAGGCGATGCGTTATGGGGTCTTACAAGGTTTGCTCCTTAGCCTTCTGTTTCCCCAGAGATGACCACAAGGTTAAAGGGCGATTGAGGAGAACAATTTTCAGTCCACCCTCATCCACCTTCATATCTGTTAGGAGGTCATGCTTGGTTTGTTTTTGCCCATCCATTGTGTCTGGTTTGTGGTTGCCAGGGAATAGGCACCTGATAGGGGGCGCAAGCAGCGCTCTCCCATTGGCCAAGGTGCTTGGGTGCATCATGCCATAGCAAACTCTGTAGGAAACAATGAATTCCATGAGAATGGGTTGTGCCTGGTGAGTCCAGTGGACAATCACGGCACCCGGAAATGAAAGGATATGGTTTGGGTGAGCGGATTGAGTGAGGATTTGGCACCAGACTTCACCAATCCCCCAGGTAATAATACTAACAATTATTTTGGCATATTGCTTGAGGACAAAAACATAACAACTGGCAAAAATCTACTGGCTGAAAAGTTTTGCTGTAGCTAAGGGCTCCTCTGTTAAGATTGCCAAGAACACTAAATGTCTCCTGGAGGAGAAGCTCAGTTGGTCCCTCTGCAGATTCGAATGCTAAAACTTAAAGCTTGAGCTAGACCACGATTTACCGCATCATGTCTCTTATCTTTCATCTCTCTCTCTCTATATATATATATATATATTTTGGCATCTAAATGATCATGTTAAGCGGTCGAATCTCTCTCCATTTCATTTCCACTTGCTCCCCGTCCTTGTCCATGCCCTTGTCTTAACACCCCTCTCTCTCTCTCTCTCTCTCTCTCTCTCTCTCCTCTTTCTCTCTCCCTCGGTTAATAACTCACACGTGCCGGAGCTTGGAGTCTCTTGTGGCATCCCCACGCAGCCCGTAATAAGCTTTGCCGTCATCTGCACCGGCAACTGAAATAAATCATCCTCTCCAGGTGAGCCATCCAGGGGATTTCTTTTCAAATAAAATAAAATAAAACCTGAACTGCTCTGAGATCAGTCCGAGGAGCGGAGCGGACGTTTAAGCTTAAAAAACGTCTGTTAGGAGAACTGATCCCGGGGCAGTTTTTTAGAGCACAGAGGAGTTTATGGTTCCTTGTGATGTATCTCTAACATGACATGAGAGAGAAGAAAGAGCGGCTGGTGAGAGAAGGAGTGTTTATAACTACTATAACTTAAGGAAGAAAGGTGTGTGTCCATGTCCGTGTGTGTGTGTGTGTGTGTGTCACCCTTGCATGATTGACCGTTCAAGAGATAATTGCTGATGTTTTATCCCTCCATCGCATTAAAAGAAGAGGTGACGTCACACAGTGTTATAATATTATTACTGAATGTGTGTGTGTGTGTTTGTGTGTGTGTGTGTGTGTGTGTGTATTGGGAAGATAAAGGTAATCTCTTTATAGAAAAGTGGAATGGTAATACATTATTTAAATAATGAATAATCTCCAGAGTGAAATTATAGAGAGAGAGAGAGAGAGAGAGAGATGTTAAATTCCTAAATAGTGTAAATGTCCAACATGGTGCAGTTCCAAAGCTAGGATCAGATACAGGATGCTCTCCATAGTCCCTCTGTAGAACCTGGTGAAGATGAGAGGAGCAAGATGATGGCCTTTCCTCATCTTTAACAGAAAGCTGGTGTTGAGGGACCAACTGAGCTTCTCCTCCAGGAGACATTTAGGGTTCTTAACAGAGGAGCCCTTAATGGTCAGTGAGAAGTTTGGTCAATGTTCAGAGATAAGTTCTTGGTTCTGCACCAGTCCACCAACGGTCAACAGCGATCTTGATGATGGTGCTGGAAATGCTCTTCCTGAGGTCTACCAGTCAGAAGGTCCAGGATCCAGGCACACCGGTGATGTTCAGTTCAGCTTTCCAATCCAGCGTTGAGGAATGATTGTTTGGAACTGTAAACTATGAACAAGCGTGTCCTCCCTGTCCTTCTTGCGTGAGAGCCAGGTGGTGGCGCTGGTGCAGTCTGCTGAACGGTCAGGACGATACGTGAACCACAGGGGTTCCAGTGAGGGGATGCAGCAGGGCCTTGATGTGCCTCAACAAGAAGCAGGACACTGCACGTAGTTCTGTTAAAGGGCAAAGAATCAGCGATGTTGTGGTGTGAGTCAGCTGATGAGGTGGAGCCAACAGCGCATCCCTGACTGTTTTATTCCTCTTGTAATGCAGCAGTGTACCAGCAGGGACACTCTAACCTCTTCTCCATCTTTCTAATTCTAAAAACTTGTGTGTCTGTGTTTGTATCTGCAGAGATTTTTTTTTTTTTTTTTTTTGGTTGGGTGTGTGTGTGTGGGGGGGGGGGGGGGAGGCGGTGGTTGCGGTGTTGGTTCTACATTCTTATTGTATTTATTGATGAACCAGATTATGTATGTGGAATAAAACATGACGTCTGGAAAGTGAGTGTTACGGAGCGCTGGAACTGGAGACGACACCACGACAAGATAGAGCTTCTGATCTTCTACACCTGTGTGTGAGACCATCTGAGGGGAAACAGTGTTGCATAGAGAAAACAATGATGTCATTAATGTTTAACTTCCCTCTGGCAACTTAATTAAATCAGAGAGAGAGAGAGAGAGAGAGAGAGAGAGAGTATGCAATGAAATATCCAATTTTATTGGAGACATCAGTATAGAAGAAGAGAGAAGAGCTGTGTGTGTGTGTGCGTGTGTGTGTGTGTGTGTGTGTGTGTGTGTGTGTGTGTGTGTGTGTGTGTGTGTGTGTGTGTGCGTGCCTGCGATCATGCATTAGTTCCCCACCTATTCTCTCGCACTTAGCGTAACTGCCTTTCTCTCTCCTATCCCCCTTTTTCTTTCAATCCTTCTCTCTCTCTCTCCGTATCTTTCCATTTCTCACGCTCCACTGTCTCCGTCTCATTCTCTTTGTCTCTCTAGATCTCTCTCATTCCTTTTCTTCATTCCTGTCTCGTTCTTTTATTCCTTTTGTCTCTCTCTCTCTCTCTCTCTCTCGCTGTCTCTCAGTCAGATGCTTCTAATTTCCTGCTGTCCGACACAATGATGCAATCACAGTGTAACACACACACACACACACACACACACACACACACACACACACACACATTGAGAACCATTATGGCTGTAGAGATGAATATCATAAAAATCTCATATCCAAATATCTCACATACAGTATGCATTGTTATTATTATTATTGTTATTATTATTATTATTATTATTATTATTATTATAAACAGGCAGCTGAATGAATAAATGTATTTTACCGTCTTGCTCATGTAACCTGCTGCTATATGTTATTTTACCCAACTGTAACATTACAGATTTAATGTAATAG
>CM059225.1:2328550-2351050 GCA_030347435.1 Clarias fuscus
TCACTTTCTCCCTATTTAAACCAGCCACAAACAACCATCCAGTGCCGAAGTATTGCGTGCCACAAGCCTAGTGTTTTTTTGTGTCTAGTGTTTTGTGAAAATAATACCTTTTGCCTTTCATGTTATTGACCTTTTTTTCTCTTCTGGTTACTTCCTTAGCTTCACGAGTTGGAACTCTTCACTACGTTGATTGATAACCCGGCTTTGAACCTTGGCACAGCCACGCTCACCCCTCTGCTGCGCTTGCTCAACATGTCCGTTCAGTGCTCCATGTCTCTCATCCACAGCCACAACCAAGCCACGCCACAGCTCTTTTCAGACGGCACCCCAAGTACTGGTTTCTTTTTGATCATCTCTCTCTCTCTCTGTTTCACCTTCTCGTTTTGCATTAAACTCCGTTATATTGAATCCAACCTATTGTGTCTGCTTTTGGTTCCTCCAAGCCTGCCTCACATGGACCAGCCGTGACAAAAATGGCTAGAGGATTGGATGGATGGATGGATGGATGGATGGATGGATGGATGGATGGATAAATTGTTGGTTGAATGGATGGAAAATGGATTGATGGGTGGATGGATGGATGTAAGTAAATGCATAATTAAATGCAGGAATTTTGACTGCATACAGCAACTACACGGATAAAGCGATAAGGACTAGACAAAAGCATTTATGGATGATGGCTGGCTGGATAGTTGGTTGGATGGATTAATAGATGGATGGAATGTATGAATAGGTTATTTAATTAATGGATCAGTTATGAAATGTATTTCCAGATGGATTGATAGATTATTGGAAGCATTGAATGGCTAGACTATTCAATGGATGGATGGATTATTTTATCATTGGAGGAACAAATCGATGGATGGAACAAATAGCTGAGAAAACTACTGTAGATCTTGAAAAAATGAATGGATGAATGAAGGGATAAACAGATTATTAAATAAATGGATGGATGGATGGATGGATGGATGGATGGCGCACCTAATATGTGGATGGACATGCCTTGGTCACTATCAACAAACTTCTAGCAGAATTCTGGATATTTGACCATTCTTCTTGGCAGGATTGTTAGTATTGAGTTCAATCATTTGGTTTCCTATTACGGACCTGAAGTTTAAGCACATTTTCAATAAAGTTCAACCTCCAAAAGTTTTAAAGCTTTGATGAATTTTTGAGGTCAAACATTTTTTACATTTTGGAAACGTCAGTTTCAACTGATGATTTAATGTTCTGCTGAGAATTTCTGAGGTTCTTGTCCTCCTTTATCATTATTCCATCCACATCAGCAAAACATCCTCAAAGCATGAAGTACCACCTACAAAGATACCTCTGATCTTAAACCTTTCTGCAAACATAGTCGAGCTTGAGGGTGTGGATTTTGGAGCAGGAGCATCTTACTTGGGTGGCAGCCTTTCAGTCCATGGTGATGTAAAACTGGCTTGGCTGGAGACAGTGATTCTGGTGCTCCAGCAACTTCTAGTTCATGGCAGGCTTGTGCCTTGGTGGTTCCCAGGGTTATTCCGGACTATCAGACCCAGTTTCCTCTCAGCTGAGAGGGAAAATTTGGGTTTCCTTTCAGACTTTGCCAAAGTGGCTACAACTCCAAATAACGTGCACTTAAAGTGTGTACAATATGTTTAGCTGACCTGAATCTGAATGTACAGTTGTGTAAAAGTGGCTCTGAGAGACATTTTTGACCTTTACCATTCTACCATCCTCTTTCTCAGATCTGCACTGAGCTCCTTGGAATTGGCAACTGTAGTGTGTGTTGTAACAATCCACTGTTACAATTTGCAATGGAAATTGTACAGAGAAACTACCAGCTGGAGTTCATCATCATCACTAACACAAAGTTGAAAGATCCTGGGATCGCACTGCTAAGATATACAATGACTCATCTGCTTAAAGTGTGTGGGTGAGAGACACACAAAGAGATGGAGAGAGAGGGAGATGTTTAAAGGCTTTCATTAGTATATCCTTGAACAGGTATGGCTTGGTATTTGCCAATAAGCTACAGCTAGTTATTAGTTCTTTTACTTGAACCTTTCCAAGTCATGTCCCGAACTGGAAGATGGCGGGAACAGTTCTGTCTTGTGGTTTGTTGTGGTCATTGATTGGGTGATTTCGACACTGCTGTAGCCAAGCTCTGTAGGAGGAAGAATGAGGATCTTGGAGCCAAATTAAATTACTGCTTTTTTATTTCCCTTTTGTATTCGATGTATTGACACATGGGGACCTGGAGGGGTCACAATGTGATGTTCTATGAGCTATATATGACCAGGTAAGGCAAAACTCCTGCAATTTGTGCTTTCTGGGATGGTAAGAGGAAGTCTGGGTGCATTAAGTTGTACCTTTTGGACTTGCTTCAGGTCCGAGCTCCTCCCTCTTGCTGGAATTACTATTGCCAGAGCCAAAAGAAGGGCCTCCTTGGGGTTTTAGGAGATTACTCTGGTGTAAATTCATTCATCTAACCTCTTAGTTGCCTTCTCCAACTCATCGTGTGAGTAATTTGGAGCTTGACATGGGTAGTAAAACAAGTACTTTACGTCCCAGTGCAGATTCCCACAGCTGAGCACCAATGTTGTATATCCGGCAATGGCATTGTTGCGCCTGCAGCAAATTTGTCCTGTGTTAATTGACTTGGTGTGTGAAACTTTGCTCTTAAATCAAGCAAAACTGAGAAAAAAAACTAAAAGAATATTGATTTTTTTTTTTTTTTTTTTTGCTGTATGACGCCGGTGGCACTGCGGCTGAGAGATTAGCACTGTGACCTCACACTTCCTGGTGAAGAGTTCGATTCCCACCTTAGCTCCAGGGATAGAGTCTAGGCTTCCTGTGACCCTGTACAGCATAAGTGTTTTATATAAATGAGTGAGTGAGTTTTCTAAGACGCCCCAGGGCTTGCATCATACAAAGATTCAAATAAGGGGGAACCATGTGGAGGCTTCAAATTACAGTGGCTTGAGTCACTTATCCTCATTCCAGGCATTTTCATAGACAAGCTTGGGAATCATATTCTTAATGGTCCGGTTTAAAATCCCTGGACCAGTTCAACCACCTGCAAATGGAATCATTCATGCAGTTCACATAATGCTTGTAACGTCAAAGCAATTCCTCGCTAGTCAGGATCTTTGACTAAGATGTGGAGTAGCTTCACAACACTGCATGATAAAATGCTATGCAAAGGCATGACTTCTTGTCCACTAGACCAGCACAAAGAAATGCACTAATCCCTGGTACAGTCTTGTCTAGTGGCCAGGCGAGATCCATGACCAGTTTCTCAAAGGGGACCTCACGGTCAGACTGGTAGAGTTACCAGTTTGTGACATCACTTCAAATGATGCTCATCCAAAAGAAATGCACTCATAGACAGTGTAGTGTTTTATCCTGTTGTAAATTCCCCTATGGTGGGTTATGGTGGTCTGCCTGGTATAACATTTCCCGGTGGTTCTTCAGGACAAACAAGTGGATCCTTTTCTCTTTCGGTTTGAGGCTCCAGCGTCACTCGGGATCCTCTACCAGTAAACAAGTGTTCTAAGTGATTGGTGAATGGAGACTTTGATCAGTGTTAGGGCGTCCTGTTGAAAAGCAGGATGCTGGCTGGACTTGGTGATGCTCGACATCGCCTCTAACCCGGGCCAGTGTGGACTGGAAGACCTTGTATGATAAAAGCTCATAAGATCTTGATACAACGTGTGAAACCTGATCCTGAGGACTGACCTCTTTGCCTGGAGTTCTGTAGGTCTGCCACTCATGAGGGATTTTCTTTATAGTACTGAGGTGAAGACAAGTGAGAACACACACACACACACACACATTAAACATCAAACACAAGGTCAGCTGTAACTTGGGCAAATCCCTGAGCTGAGAATTTGTGAATGCTGAGCTAAAGTGATTTGCTAATAAACACACACACACACACACACACACACACACACACACACAGGTCAAATACATGCTGATGCCCAGGCTTGTACTGGGTGGAAGAATCTGCCCATGTTGTGGGAAAAGGTGTTTGACTATTCATCATCATTACAGGAGATGGAGTGAGCCTGATCATGAGTGAGGGATATGTAATACAGGCGTGTGTGTGTGTGTGTGTGTGTGTGTGTGTGAGTGTGTGTGTGAGTGGGTGTGTGTGTGTGTGGGGGGGGCGGGGGGGGGTGTATGGTATAGCTGCTCATTAGGCGTTGGATAACTTCCTCTAGCTCATTAGCTACTTCATCATCCCTGAAAGCTCAGTTTTTTTAACAAGTCTGTCTTAATTAAGTACGAGTGCGCTCTCTCTCTCTCTCTCTCTCTCTCTCTCTCTCTCTCTCTGTACAGTCTGCATAACTACAGCCGAACCTGCTCACTGTTTCTGTTGTACCTAGCCAGCGTGACTGATTTTTAAACTATGCTAGCAGCTAACCAGCTAGCCATGTAAGTTTGCTACCAAAGCTGTGAGTTTGAGTGGCGTCCTGTTACAAGCTATAGTTTCCATGGTAACAGCACAAGCGTTGTTTTGAATCATTGATCTCGGACACTTTCTTGAAGAAAGGAAACATTTACTTAGCGTCTAGTGAAGGAGTCTCCAGCATCAGAGCGTTGTACTGTATGTAGCGCTACGGTTGTGGGAATCTTTAGGAATCGAGGTTTCATGTTTTATTAGCCCAATATCTTAAAGAACGATTTTGAATAATTCAGGGGAAATTCAATACGAGTGAAGCTTGTTTCCCTTTTTTAAATACCTATTATTATTTATCCTAGCAGATTTACTCTGTGTGTGTGTGTGTGTGTGTGTTTTCTCAGCTGTCTTCATTTGCTTTGATTGTTATTCTGCAACACCCGCTTTATTCTGGGGGAATTAAAGTGCATGAATATTCAATTAGACTCGTTTTCGTCTATTGAATATTTCATTCGTGCGACTCTAATAGGCTTTGACCTTGATCTCGCCGTCCCCGTTTATCAGAAAAGCAATTTACAACCGTCCTGATTAGCTGCTAACGTCGCATCGAGCGCATTAACTAGCGTGTGAAGCTGTAATATGAAAGTGTTTACTTTGTGAATGTTTTAGGAAAGATGTTTTTTTTTTTTTGTTAGTTCTCCTGCTAATTTGGCATTCATTTGCTACGTGTTAGCATCCGTGGGAACTCCCATGCACACGTAAACAAAACCTAGCGCTTAGATGCTAAAATCTATCTGGCTTGTGCGCATAGCGTATGACATGTGAAGGGAGGAAGGGGAGGAAAAGAACAAAGGAAAAAGTGAAAGAAGGGAGGGAGGAAGGAAGAAAAGAAGGGAGTAAAGAAGGGAGCGAAGCAATTAGGGAAGCGGGGAAAAAAAATTGAAAGCGATCTGAGCATCTGAAAATGACTAAAAAGGGATTTGAATAACAGGTCCGCATTAATGCCAGGTGTGAACGGAGACTCAGTTTGTAGCTGGATTCTAGCAAACTGAGAAACCCCGAGCGTCAGGAAGGCGCTGTGCTCTACCATGGTAGGATCTCTGCAGGACTTTTCCCAGGTTAGATCCAGACTAAGGGGAAACGATGTATAAGCTGTGATGATGTAAGTGGAACATCTGTCATAAGATAAACTTATGTTAAGAGGTAAAAAAAAAAAAAAAAGTAGGTCACAGTCATGGAGGAGGCTGTGGCACGGAGGTGTGACCCAGGATGAATGGAGATAATTACCGCGCTTAGCATTGATGCATCGAGGATGGCGGTCAGCCGTGGTGTAAGGTCACCCGAGATCGTACCGGGTCAGACGATTTGTGGGGAGCCGTGTGCAAGGTGATGATTCATATTACAAATGAAGCTACCGGGCTTTTTCCTCAGAGAGTCTCGTATACACACACACACATGATGAATGTTCCTCCGGTGTGCTAGCTGTGCTGTGATGCCGAGCCGTGTGTAGTAACAGGAAAAGGAAGAGTTCCGATCTGATCAGCGGTTCTGTGATTGCATTGGGAGACCCTTATAACATTAGTCAAGAAAATTAATAGATATCCTTGGTGCATTGCTTTGCTACACACATATAACACACAATTTTAACAAAAACGCCATTGCAGTCTTTGATGTGTGTGTGTGTGTGTTGCATAAAGATATATTTCAACCAGTATATTTATACAGTTTATTCTCATAGATGCAAGTAACTAATAAACTAGCCATGCGGAAATTTCTTTTTTGTACAGAAGAAGTGTTCGATATTTTCATCACCGTCCTCACAGTAAGTGTGTGTACATGCGTGTGTGTGTGTGTGTGTATGTGGACGAGGTTATTCACCCGCAGACTCTTGGCATTTAAGTTTTGAAAGGCCAATTTGTAAAAAGGTTTTAATCCAATTTGTGGCGGATAATCAGGATTATAAATCATACGTTCGGTCGGATGCTAATTCATTATCGGCTAAAGGCTAAAGGAGATAACGTTAACGCTAGCGCTAAGGAATTAACAGTATAGCGCGTAGGAAGATTTGTTGGGTTTTGTACGATGCTGCGTGGTTCATCAGGACTGGGCGTGAATGCTAATCAGCGCTACATGCTAATGAATGTGAATATGTACAGATTTTAATCCTAAAAAAAAAAAATTCTCATTTGAACGCGTCAGTCAGTTGAGGATGATGATGAAATTTTTTTTGTTTTTTTAGTTATACGTTTTAAAGAATGACGCAGTAACCCTTTTTTTTTACTGCATCTATTTATATTTACATGAAATGTTGCAGAAATCCAGAAATGAAAAAAAAAAATTTTTTAATAAATACATTTAAAATAAATTAATTAAAATTTATTTAGATAAATAAATTTTAATTTTAAATAAATAAATAAATGTTTTATCATTTGTCAATCAACCTTGCCAATAAATCATAAATAAACAAATAAAAGGAGAAATAAATTTAATATTCATAGGAAACACATTTAATATTAATATTTGTGTGCTGTTTTTGTCTTGTTAATCTCTTATACGTATTTTATTTATTTATTCATTTATTTATGATTATGTTTGGCATTTTTATTATTTCATTATTTTATTACTCTTTTTATATAATAGTGTATTTTTTTTATTTTCATCTTGTGTTTTTTCATACTTTTATTTTGCTTGTTGTTACTGTTTAAATGTAACTTTTGACTCTTATAGATTTTTTTTTTAATCGTTTTTATCTATTTTTTTTATCTTTTGGAATAAAAAAAATGGATGCATTGTTATATTATTACATCATGAGGCAGTTTTAATTAATAACATTTATACGAAAACCCAAGACATGTTGGCATCTTGAATTTTTTTTTTATTGATTTTTTATTAATCTGCGATGAATTGGCACCTTGTCCAGGGTGTACCCCACCTCATGCCCTAAGTCTCCTGGGATAGACTCCAGGCCCCCCCGCGACCCTGCGTACAGGATTAAGCGGTATAGACGACGAGTGAGTGACTGAGAGTAATTATTTAAAAATTTTTTTTTTTTTTTTTTTTTTTTTGGATTTTTCCCCGATTTTCTCCCTAATTTAGTCGTGTCCAATTCCTCCCCGTCACTAGGGGGCTCCCACATTAAGGCTACTACTACCACTCAGCCGGGAGGGCCGAAGACTATCACATGTTTCCTCCGAACCACGTGACGCCAGCCGACCGCATCTTTTCGAACTGCTCGCTCGCGCACCGTTGGGGGCGGCGTAACACACTCGGAGGACAGCGCTATCCGCTCCCTCCGTTGCGCGAGCTCACAGACGCCCCTGACTGGCTGTAGAGCCGTGATTAATGTGGGAGCACTAAGTACCTCTCGTCCCTCCCCTCTGAGAGAGCTCGGCCAATCAGCTCTCTCTAGACCTCCGGCTGCGAGAGGTTACAGCACCACCCGGGATTCGAACTAGCGATCTCCGGATGATAGGGCGAGCGCTTTAACCACTGCGCCACTCGGAGGCCCGTAATTATTTAATTTTATTAATTTACTTATTTATTAATTTACTTATTTATTAATTTACTTATTTATTTTGCTTTTGTGCTACACGCGGTTAATAAAAGAACTGCCGTATCTGAGTGTTGAAAGTGCTTTCAAAGTGCGTGTGTGTGTGTGTGGCTGTGTATAGCTTTTATAGTTGTAAAGAAACTAAAACTCCCCGGGTGTATATTGCTGTTCTAGTAAAAATGCCCAGCGATACACAAATGATAATGTTTCTGAATGAGCGTATTAATATAAGCCTGTGATTTGCAGCTGCACTTTTGTCAGAGCTGCTCTCATCGAAAATCAATCAACACCTCCAGACCAATCGGAATCCAGAACTCAGGAGCGCCGCAGTAACGATTTTATCGGTCTGCTGTGGCATTTGTTCACCCGCTTGAGACAGAGGATCGTCTCTGAAGTCTCCTTAGTGTCGCTCTTAATTTAAAGCCAATTGACGTTAAAGGAGAAGCGCCATGTCTTTAAAATGTGAGGGGGAGAGAGAGAGAGAGAGCTGAGCTGTCAAACACCATGTCTATATTAGGGAATGAATGGGCTACACACTGAGAGTAAAGCACTAGATCTTGTTTTCCTTAGCAGAGGCCTAAAGACACAGTTGAGTCACTGTTCCAGCAAGTCCGAGGGCCTCCTTACCCAGATGTGTAGAAAAACGAAAAAAAAAAAAAAAAAAACTTGTCTAAGGCACCATTGCCAAGTTTTGTGTTTTCACAGAGCTGGCACACTCTCCAGGAATGTCCACAAGACCACGTCGCGACGTTTGAGCGTCTCGTTTGTTATCTCATTTATTTCTTCACGTCTGCGCGTAGATGCTTGAACAGTTACAGAGCTTGACCGTTTAGGAGGAGGAGAAGAGCAACAAGAAGAAGAAGAAGAAGAAGAAGGAAAAGCCAAGAGCCAAAACATTGCAGCAGTCCACCAACATGCTTGGCCCCGAGTTGTAGAGCTCTTACGTGACGCCGTGCCTGTTTTTAATCAAAACCAACTCGCAGACGTCAAACAGGAGTGAGAGTCTGAGAGAGAGAGAGAGAGAGAGAGAGAGAGGAAGTAGTGAACTCTGAGAAAACTGTGGGAGGACGAGAGAGGGCAGAAAGTATAGCGAGAATAAGCAGATGACGGCAAATAAGCAAAGGAAAGAGAGGGAGGAAGAAGGAGAGCGAGAGGGAGAGTGAAAGAGATGACTCAGTCTTGGAAATTGTCAAGAGAGCATGGAGCAGGAGAGGAACGGTGCAGTCACATCTGCGTCAGCTAAAACCCGCTAATGCGATCAAGATGAGTGTCTGCTGCTGCTTCTCGCAACGCTTCGCTCACACTCCATCCATCCTGCTTTTTCAAACCGGCCTAGTCGGGAAGCGACTATCATCACACCTGATCCAGGAACGTGAACTCTTTTGAAAGAGAAGACGCAGGATTAGAAGGTTGAGGGATGGGGAAAAAAAAAAAAAGCATCTGATTTACGAATGAAGAGCTAGAAGACGCAAATTGCTTCCTCGTCATGGACCTCTGGATTTAATGGCTCACTCTCCGAAACAAAGTTCTGGTTCTTGGCGAAAATTACTTCCGTCACTCATCGTCTTGTTCGGATAGAAGGTCTGTTTAATTTCTGAGGTGGATTTTTTTTTCCTCTCTTTCATTCCTCCATAACTGGGCTGTAGAAACTTCACCCGGGATGCATGAGATCTCAGTGACCCGGATGACCCCGGGATGGGGACAGTTGTGTCCAGAGTGATCTCACCCTCTAGTGAGGAGCGTGGGTAACAGGTCGTGACATCACCAAGACAAAACATCGCTGACCAGCAGATTGAGGCACAGACCAGCAGGGAGACGAGCACGAATCAAGGTACACACCTTTAATTAATTTTATATGCATATGTGTGTTGTGTTTTCCTTTTCTATTAAAGATACTAGCCAGCCATGTGAATAGCCTAAAGAAACCGAGTAACCCCCTCCTGGGATAAACCAAGTAACCAGATGTTCCCTGTAGAGAGATTCCACTCGCCAGATGTGAAAGGAATGTTCTGATTAACGAATGACTCCCTCAGCTGCTAACCGCCAACTTTGAGATCATCTGTGTGCGTGAACCACTAACCGCTAAATCCACAGAGATGTCAAGAACATCATGAGCTCCGGCTGTTACAGCATGGAGCTGAGCTGCATTCTCATTCCTTAGCCCTGCTTCCTGGTAAAAGTTCATTTTGGGACTTTTTAAACTTTTAAATGGGGAGTTAACTTGAATCAGGAGTCTAAGTGGCACAGAATGGCATAGTGGAAGAAGAGGGGTACAGTGTTACCTCTGTGCCATTAAGAGCATGGTATTCAAATACTTTCTTTTGTAATATTTAAATTGGTTAAATTATGCTATCTAGTTTGATCAAGATTTGGCCTTGCACCACCTTTTTCCTTTCATTCGTTCGATCATTGATTTTTCTTCAGTCAGCACTATGGAGTCTAAGTCTATCTTGGGAATAGATCCTGGACGATATGCCAGTCCATTCCACACAGACACACTCATTCAGACCAGTAAATATGTGTGTCAGTATTTTTTATAATAAGCCACGTCCACAAGCCTCTTAAAAAGACAATGATAAAAGAGACTAAATGGTAAATAATTAGGGTTGGAACGCCTTCTAGGCATGATGTCGTTCATTAACGTAGTGGCACAATATCACTTCCTTCTCCCTTCGGAAGGGTGCCATTACTTTTGTCCTAAATTGATGTGCTCAGAATATTGGTTATTATTCATGATTAGTTTATGCTTTTTTAAGGTACTGTGAAGCAACCAAGTTTTTATGAGTCATTACATTTTTGTGAACGTGACTTAATTAATTAATTAATGATCAAATAAATAATCAACTTTACAGGATAATTTGTAACAAAGTTTTTCTGAACTGACGGGATATTTCAGAACGCTGCATTCCTTGCGAACGATTTACAAATAAATCTTTTGCATCCATTTTTGTCGAGGATCGTATCTGGTCAGTATCGTAACAGTTTGCCATTCCAAGTCCAGTTCTGAATTGAAGGCACGCTGCAGTAACTAAACCATATTTAACTTGCTCCGTGTCTCTTGTTTATGCGCTGGATTATGAATAAACCCTTTATCACATGCTGCCTTGTATTTTAAGGGCCCTATCAGAGGAGAATTGGGTCAGAGTTTGAATATGTGTACAGGGCGCTGAATTGCAGAAAGCTGTTGTGGTTCTTTCTGAATAGCTGTTGATGACCGCTTAGGGATGACGGGGATGATTAAACTTGACGTTAAGTGCTACGCTCACATCTGACATCTGTTAAATTTGTCAGCCTTCATGGACGAGGGACTGGAAGGCATCTCGGAATAATCTCTAAACTATCTCTCTCTCTCTCTCTCTCTCTCTCTCTCTCTCTCACTATGTCTCTTTATTTTCTCTTTTATTCTCTGCTTTAGCACTTTGTGTGGGTGTCTATAGCAGGGCTCTATGGAATAGCAGAGGTCGTCGGCCATGCCTGTAGCCTTGCGCACAAGGAGCTGGGAGGATCATGTAACCCCACACTCGAGGAAACAGTACAGCTACGATGACCTTGACCTAGTTTGTTGCCACACCGCTGTTGGAGGCAGCGGTTCCCCTACAGGTCGAGGGAGATGTGCGTCAATGCCCGAATGTTGCCGTCATCATCCAGGCTTTGGAAGTTGTCCTGGGGATGATAGAAACAGGCAGAGGAAGACTTTATCTGGTACATTTAAGGGTATTGGAGTAAGCTTTGAAGGCCAAAACAGTCTAACGTTTACCAAAGATGACATCCATAAACAAACAAGAGAGGTGGACAATGTCCAATTAAAAGACAGTCACAGCCATTTTCGTCATGAAATCCTTGATGAAATGCATAAGGAAGATGAAAAGATCTGTAGTGAAACAATGTCCGTGTTCTCTGGCAGTTCTTCAGAAAAACCTGTAAAAGAACAGGCCAAGAAACCAGATTTCTTCACAACATCTGAAACCAAGGATATCTCCAAAGACATGGGCTTTTCGGAAATGATCCCAAATAAGAAAGTTCTGGTGGAATTTTCAAGCATGCCTGAAAGCAATGGCGAGCCAATGGAAAAAGACAATGCCGGTGATCCTGTGGAAAAGGCAACCATGCTCAATCACCAAAAAGTAATGAGAGGAGGTGTCGATGAGACAGTCACAGGAAATGATAGCTTTAATCAAGATGCCTTACTTAGTGATGCCGACATAAGAACTGACCTGACCACAGAGCTCAAGCAGACTAACGCTTTTCAAATTCCTCAAATAAATCATGATGTTTCAGATCTTATCCTCAATTCTAACATTCCAAACTCGAACCATGACCATGTAATCACAAGCAAAAATGATCTGCAGGTTCACAATCTCCAAGCATGCACAGAACCTGAGTTTTCCAGAAGTACTAGTAATTCCAAAGACAAACTGGACACCATTCATGAGGTATCATTTACTGATTTTGGAGAGGAAGGGTTAAGCCCAGTGATGAACAAGCCGCACTCTCATGATACCACAACCACTAAAGATAGTTCAGTACAACAGGATAACCCTGAAGCAGGATTTCTAGGGATCCCTGGACTCTTATCGGATTGTGGGTCTTCATCAGAAAGCAGAACAGACTCCTCTGATCATGCACTGACTACGGATGACGTCGAGAGAGACCCCAAACCTCAGGAAGTTCCTGTCAGGCTGCGCACATGGAAGGTAAGCTCACTGAATTGATGTTCTTCAGCCAGGGATAATGATCCTTATATTCAGACAGTCATAAAACCTTAGTGAAAATGGAACAGTCACGTTTAAGATATCCTCAGGAGCAGGATCGCGTCCTCATCAAGTAGAGATCAATGTAAATCATAGTTAGCGTTAAAGAGGTAAAGGAATATTTTCCACACCTGCACATGCTAATGCACCAGTCTGACCTTCTTGAACAAAAGCTTCTGGCCATGAAATAGCTCAGTATTCCTCATTCCACAAGCACCACATCCATAAATATGATTGTATGGAAAATGAGTGGGTAAGTTTTGCCCGCGGGTGAAATATTCTACTTTTAATGTATCCTATTAATTTTAGTGCATCTCCATAAAAATCCAATTTCAGAGTCAGTATTTTTTTTCTTCGAGCCTGATTTGTGAGACTTAAACGGCATTAAAAAACATGACGACTACCTATCACACGTCCAAGAATATTCTTCTCGCATGAGAGGGATTAAAAATACCAATCACATGACTGTAATTTTTTGGAAAGTTGCAATGATGATCTGTTTCTGAGAATGGTGCAAGTTGTTCTCCAGGTCCCACGAACCCATGTATGAATGTATGAATAGTGCAACTAGCCAGGTGGAAAACATTGACATCATTTCATCTGCTTGCATCAGTGGCCGGAGGGATTGGTAAAAATTTCTAACCTCGGCAAGACCAGCATTGCAAGATGTGAGATGGTGATAGCTGTGTGTGTGGCTATAAATGTGCGCTCCTTTCGTAGGAAATAAAAGCATCATAGCATTAAAAACCAACTCATGCTGCAGTCTAAGTCCAGGATATTTGTGTGTCTGCTAGCGGTCTGCACCGTCTGTTTATCCTGACATATTCCACCTACTCTGGGGACCTACTCCAAAACGCAGCCATTATTTAGAAAGCGAAGCCCGTTGGCGTTTAGCGAGGAACCGTCTCAAACACGGCAGACTGCGCGGAATAAGTGCCACTTATTTTTGAGTTTTAAGCCTGGGTATAATTGGTCGAATGTTTTTAACTCAATGTGTTGTGCTTCTTGTGAGTAACAAGGCCATTTAAGGAGTCCCCAGGCATCAGGACTCTGGAGACGGATGGGAATTTGGACAAACTAGAATAAAACATAACTGTGTGTTTGAAAGAAACATTTTTTCAAATGTTTTAGTCATTAGACTTAAAGTTCTTTATACAGCCTCCAAAGAACTGCCTTAAGGATTTGTTCAGAAATCTCAGAGCCAAAGTTGAGGCTTGACAACAAACAGGAAGTGGTTGTTTTGCTGTGTGAAGCGTGGTCTAATAGATGCTAATATTTGCATTGTTTCCATGGAAATGTTTTTGAATTCCATTTCTTTAGAGTCAAACTTGAAATTACATACACACACACACACAAACACGAAAAGGTAACATCAATTACGTAATGTAAAGAGCCAGTATGAAACCAACACTACTGTATAATACAAAACAAAACTCCATGCTACAAAACAAAAGTTCAGTAAGAACCACTATGAAACAAAACTTTATTAGGCAAATAAGATGCATAATAGCATCTGCTGCTACGTACACTTAGTGTTTACCACTGGAGTCGGCGTTGTATTTTGGCAGCTATCTGTTAGCATTCAGCTAGTTTGTATCATCAGGGTTAGAGAGAGGAGGGATGAAGCTGTTGTTGAAAAACAACGCTAATTTAGCCTGAGTTTGGGGTTTAAAAATGTACTTTAACTTTCATCTTTGGGCTTAAGCGAATTTATTCAAATTATTGTTTAAAAAAAGAAATAATATTTAATCATTTCAGAAATAAGTGAAACAGTTTGTCTCTAGGATTATACATCGCTGCTGGAGGTGTGTGTGTGTGTGTGTGTGTTTAACTAAGCAGAAACAACACTTAATATTGAATATGTATGGATTCAGTTTGTGTTTGTATTCCCTCCGCCTGAGAGAGGCAATGAAACTAACGAAGCTGGAGTAATAATGATGATGATGATGATGACGACAGTAATAGCAATAATTGTACGTTCCTTAATGAGCTCTCTGGAGGTTTTTCCCGCCCATTTGGTGTTTTTAGTTTCAGCTGGTTGAATTTGCTGAAGCAGACTTGTTTCGATGTTCTGATAATGAACTGACTGGGAAGGGGGAGAGGGGACACTTTTGCAGTTACCTGTTGAATTTTCATATTAACAAGATATCTTCCTGGGCATGAAAAGGCGAAACGTAAGTCTAATTTGACCACCAGGTGTTACAAATCAGCAAAAGCAGATCATTTCAGCTTGTTGAAAGAGCTATCTAGCTCTAGCTTGAACTTGGATAGTTATATAAGGTATAACATCATATGACTGTGTTTGGCAGTTAAGGTTGTGGGTTGTTGATCAAAGGGTCAGGAGTTCATGCCTTGTAACCTCAGGCTCCATTGTGAGTCCCTTGGGCATGGCCCTTAACCTTACTTATAATGACCAGCCACAGAGATACAGGGTATCATCACTACCAGTGCCAAGCCTGTGCCAAAAACTTGTGGATTGAATGAACATACAGTACAGTATGCTGTCCACTTTAATCACCGTCAGGTTTGTGGTTGATTAAATAAATAACTTTCCATGCCCAATTTTCAGCCATAAAATCAGCCTCCCATTTTTCATATTAATTACCTTGACAGCCTTCCACATTCAAACTCTGGTTTCCAGGCCACGTCCTCATTTCACAGTATAGACACTAACCAGGTTAGCCATACTGTACCTTGCAAAGTTTTGCCAAAAAAATTTTTTTTTTTTTTTTTTTGTCTCTCAGCATCAAGATTTTCTCACCTTTTGTTACCTTATTATTAAAAGTTACAAATGTGCAAAGTTAAAACTTTAAGCCCTTGAGTCCCGAATTTCCTCATACAAGGATCAGACATTTTTCAAGCATAAGACATTATACAACATTGTCTGTATATCATTTGACAACCGTTAGACATACAGTACACCGTAAAAAGGTTCCGCTTGTCTGTTTGATGTCTTGCCCTGGAAGGTTAGTGGTGTATCTTGGGCCTCCGTAGATCGGACTTGTTTGTCCGGGACGTCCCATGGTTTGCTGGATCAGACTGAGATCTGGGAAATGAATGGATCAACAATCTTGAACTCTTTCCCTGCTGGGCTACATATGTGTCAGGCTGTGGTGCACTGGATGTTCTTGTGCCTTTCTATCATGGCTAGCACAGAGTTTTTTTTTTTTTTTTCCAGCAGTTTGTGCTGCATTGGATTTTCTGTGGGAACCGACTGGACAGGCATGCCTTTGGCTCCAATGGGTATAGATGAGCCTTGGGTGCTCATGATCCTGTCACCAATTTACTGGGATATAATTGATAATCAATTCACCTTAAGATTGTCTTAATGTTGTTTCTAATTGGTGAAATTGCTCTTTGTTTAAAGATATCAAGTGCTAGTAAACTGAAATAGTACGGAAAGCCTGCAACTGACCCCATCAGTAGAGTCCCGCTCTCAGGAGGTTGTCAAGAATGTTAAGAGAGAATAAAAGGTTGTTTAATACTTTAAGGTTAATTCTGGGTTTTTATCTTTTTTTTTTTTAATAGTAAAGAAAGCTTTACAAATATTCGGTCAAACTTCAACTTTAAGGTTCATTGATATTCCCCAATATCATTGACTTGAACATAGTTATGCTGAGAACAATAAATCCAGAGGAGAGGTGCCAATATTTCTGGTTCAACTGTAGCATTAAAAAAAAAATGTATTTGTTCCTAAGACATAATTCTTCTAGTGAAATAGTAAACTCACCGAAGCAAGATAACATTTGGTGCCACCAGTGTTAGGTTGAACTTTGTAACTTTGTCATTCTTGTACGCTGATAGAAAGCAATGTTAGAAAACAATAGTGTTGCTACGGTCAAAGGTCTGGAGAAAAACTATTTGAAGGAGGAATTCTTGCCTTATTACTTCTGTGGTACACATTTTGTGTAAAAAAAAAACAAAACAACAACAACAACAACAAATAACCTATCCAATCTACAGTATGATAAGATTTTCTTGTTAGCAACGAAAGCGTCACATCCAGTCGTTTAATCATATCTGTTTCATTTGCGCCACGTCCAAAGACATTTAGTCCTAGATTTATTTGTATATTTTCTTCACAGTCGGTTAATGAAATAAAAGACATACGTGGTGCTTAGAAACCAAATATGCGAGAGTTTCATCACATTTTCCTTCAGAGTGCCAGACTATGAAACAACCATTTAATTTTGGCGTGTAGAGCTCAGCGGGGAACGATGCAGAATTCCCAAAGTTCTTACACACACACACGCACAGAGTTTCCATCCCACTGAGAGACAGATGGTCATGAGATTTAAAACACACACACAAATAAGAAAGCATAAAATCGCTGTTAATGAGAAGGTTAAAAATGAAGTGAATTAACCTCATTAACATGCGGTTGAAAATCCCAGTCACGAGCCAAAACCATAAAGATGCTATACCTCGCGCGTGTGTGTGTGTGTGTGTGCGCGCGCGCAAGACTATCCGTTTATTTTGTTTTCTTCTTTTTATTTCTCAGAAACCAAACCAAACAGGGTCAGAACAATTTCACAAAACGTGGCTAGAGATAAGAAACACCTCATTATTATTGTAACTCTGATAGCGCTAACGCTCGCGCTAAGCCCCGAAGGGATGATTTCCTGCGTTATTGGAGCAAACACCAGAGTCCAGAAGAGTCAGTGTTCAGATTAACGCTCACACAATGTGTGTTTTTGAATCATTTTTTTACTTCATAATTAAAAGTCGGATTTTCCTAAAGTCATAAAGGGACTGCCGATGTCGGACAGTTATCACAAATAAGCTAATCTGACAGAAATTCCGTATTAATTTCACATTAATTATTCATCCTTAATAATCTTACTGTTTGTTGCTAGCAGGACCAGGACGACCTGAGAAAACTGAGCCAGTGCTAAACGACTAGAAAAATGGTTTGAGCGTCTTATTTAAGAAATGTTAAAGATTACATTCGCTCGAGCCATTTAGCATAGTGATTTAGCGAATTAAAGTCAAATGTTAAGCCCAAACAGTTAGCTATATAACTTGACAGGTGAAATCTGAGTTGTTATTATTATTATTATTTTTTCTCTAAATTCACTTCAGTGGTAATCTACGATAATTAAAATAAGAATTCGAAGAGATTTTTTAATTATATTTATGGATATATTCATTTTATTTTATTAATCCACAACGCTCCCTAAGAAATTACTGTCTACTAAATAATTATACTAAAAGCCAGAACTACTATTTTTTTTTATTCCTGATTCACTATGTATTGTGTGCTAACATTAGCTAAAAAAATATCACATACAGATTTAAATGTTTACATTAATTTGTAATGCTAGCTAGCTAGCTAGTTTAAAAAAAATGTATGTTTAGAATTGTTTGTGAGATGAAAAGTGTTCAATTAGCATGTTAACATATAACCTGATAGAAGTTTTATTTTTACATTATTTAGCAGTGCTCTGGTTTCACTATCGGTGTGAAACAGCTAGCAGGAGGCTAACCAGAAAAGATTTCTGAGGTGACTTAAAGAGGAAACCATCATGAACCATGACGAGAGTGATCTTTAGAGAATGATGGAGCTTGCTTTAAATGTATGGCCACATACTCTGAAAAGATTTTCCTGGGAAACAGGAAGTGAGGAGCATCATGGGATATGCATCACCGTGAGAACGGTCTGGATGCTCAGTGACTCTTGTCATGTTGCCAAGACAAGTTGAAGATGAATAAATTAACCGAAGCGGAAATGCTGGAAAACAGGAGACGTCTTCTTTTCAAATGGTCAAATATGTGCTAGTCAGCACTGCTCTTATTGTTTCTTTGCTAACGTGTTGTCTGGTTATTGGCAGTGCACACAGCTAGCATTTATGTTAGGTTTGGAATGTGTGTGTGTGTGTGTGTGTGTGTGTGTTGGGTAAATCAGTTGCACACCACACGACTGGCTGGCATCAGCAAATCTAATAGCTTTGACAGGCTAATTCAACGCTAAATTGGAAATAAATGTTCCAAGTGTCACAAGATATTACGGAGGATTGGCAAAGAGGCTGAGGCACAACACACACACACACACACACACACACACACACACACGTCAGTACACAGATAGCAATCAGCCGAACCATCGGCAATCAGTCGAAACCAAGAACCATCAAAACAAACCAGGCCCATAAGCAATGCTGTTCTCCTCCTGGGTTGCTTTAATGGGCTCCAGGTCTACTGCAAGAACATTTCGGTTCTCCAATATGGTTCTAGAACATTTTTAATACTCTCATGTTAAAAGAGCCCCTGTGAAGAGCTCCAGCCACACAATCCTCACCCAGATCACCATTTGAATTTGTCCATTTCCCTGGCTCAGCTAATCAGCTTTTAATAATAGGGCTGCATGGGGTCATGTGACTTCTCCTGACCAATCAGAGAAACTCGTCTGCGCTCAGAACAACAACAACGTCTTCTCCGCTAGCTGACTGTAATGGCTGCTACGCGTAACTTTTTTGGCATTTTTTAAATTAATTTTCATGCTTTCTTTCTTTTTTTGAATGCTATAGTCTTTCACGTTTTTTCTCCACATTTTTTCTTCCATTCTTTCTAATGTTCTAGTCTTTTATTAGACTTAGACTCTATTCTTTTTCTTTCCTTTTCTTTCCACTACATTAATTCTTTTTCTTCTCTCATTCCTTTTTTTGTGTCTTTTTTTCTTTTCCTTTTTTTTTTTTTTTTTTCATTTTTACAGTCATATCCTTTCATTTTTATCTTCTTCTTCATCTTTGTCTTTTGGCTGTTCCCCTTCAGGGGTCGCCACAGTGAATCATCTGCCTCCATCTAACCCTATCCTCTGCATCTTCCTCTCTGACACCAATTAACTTCATGTCCTCGCTCACTGCGAGGTCCATAAATAAGACCTCTTGCCTGGCAGTTCTAACATGGGTTGTCCCTCTGATGGACTAATTTCTGGTCTTGTCCATCTTTGCTACTCCCAAAGAGAATCTCAACATCTTCTCGGGAACCTCCAACTCTGCTTTCTTTTCTTTTCTTTTCTTTTCTTTTCTTTTCTTCAGCGTCATTGGTCTCATGCCCTTTATTTTTCCTTCTTTCTTTTCTTTCTTTCTTTTCTTTTTTCTCTCATCTTTTTCATTTTTATACTCGTTCTTTTTTCTTTCTTTCTAACAATATAGTCTCCTTTATACGTTTTCTGAATTCTCCTTTACTTTCACATTTTCTAGCATCTTTTCTTATTCTTCTTTTCTACTTTTTTTTCCATTCTTTTTTAAATTCTTTTTTATCCCTAGGTTTCTTCAAATCTTTCTCTTTCTTTCTTTCTTTCTTTCTTTCTTTCTTTCTTTCTTTCTTTTTAATGCTGAAGTCAACTTTTTTATTCTTCTTCTTTTGCCTACTTTTTCTCTTGTTTTTTTTTTTTTTTTTTACTTTTTCCTCTATTTCATCCTTCCATGATCAATTTTCTTACTTCTTTCTTGTGATAAATAATGAGACTAATAAGAAAGAACTGAGAAGTTGGACTTTACTCTAAACATCTTCTCATAACTCTTCATAATGCTGCAGATGAGCCACGCTGGCATTTCTGAGATTGTGTTGTTTTCCTAATGTCTTTGGGTCAGAACTTTGTATCCTCGCTCACTCGCACACAAAACATAATTTTTCTTTTGGAATAAACAATCGATTTATTTTTCTTTGTTAGAAAAGTTCAAGAGAGTCATGCGAGATTCGGTAAATCTTATTACAGAGCCATTTCCTAATGGAATCAGATTTGAAGCTCTCTGGTAGGAAGTGTGTCCATTATTCCCAGGATGCGGTGCAAGTACAGTATGTCCTCTATCTACAGCGTGCCACACACACACACACAAAGTGTCTTTTTTTTTTTCCTTTGTCCTAATAGGAGGACCTTCCACTGCCATCATGAATAAAAAGTGGTTGTGATGTCGTTGTAAGGGCTGTTCCCTCATGGTTGGGATGTTTGACCTTGTTCCAAACGTTAGTGGAGATATGTTCTTGTCCTACGAAGGGGACACTTGCACCCTGTTTTTATGGGGACCTTTTACTTCACCCTGTTGTTGTGAGGCCCTTTAACTTCTCCCTGTTGCCGTGGAGACCTTTAAATCCACCCTGTTGTTGTGGGAACCTTTAACTCCAAGATTTCGCTGTGGAGATCTTAAACTCCACCCTGTGTTAGTGGGGACCTTTTTAAGGGCGTTTTCACACTGGTAACGATCTGTTCCGTTCTGTACCCGAGCACGATTCCTCCCCCTCCCCAATCCCCCCCAGGTCTGCGTTCGCACTGTAATACCGGAAACAGTAGGTGGCGGTAGAGAGGTAGTTGGTTTGTTTTTTTGCCTACCGACACATCTGTCGCGCGACCCAGAGGGTGAAATGAGTCACCGCGCGCTGCACGGACACTACACGAGGCACTGAGGAATGACTTTACATCTCTACTCTGTAAGGTGAGGAATCAGGTGTGTCCACATTCTCTTCCGATTCCCAGTCAAATAGAAATAAAGTGCTCATTAAACATTTACTTTCTTTAGTCATAGCACATTTAAAATTTTTACTTTTTTATCATAAAAATAAAGTGTTTATGTACACTGTCAATTAATCACAGATGTAAACAATGAATAAATAAATGCAAGAAATGCTACAAATAAATATAATGCCTGCTAGAATAATGTTCAACAAATAGCATAGATACATATAATAAATGATAAATATCTAATCATGCATTTTTCTGTTCTCCTCAGGATCACCTGGGTTTAGAGAGCGGTGGTGTGTGATGGCAGGATGTCCCTGTGACCAGGAATGGACACTAAATACTCCTATTGAGAAGACAACAGTCCTACAAGAGAGATGCTTGTGCTCTTTTGTACCTTACCTTGATTTTCAAACTTAGCCGAGATGCTGAAACTATTGAATTTAAAACCTCACCATGAGTCAATGTTTAGTGTTTAACATGTTTTGTGTTTATATTGTATTCTTGTAAATGTAAAAATAAATGTATACTGTAAAATCCAAGATGAGTGTCGGAGGATTTGGAATAGAGACAAAGTACTGGATAGAGTGCAAAAGGTTTTATTAAACATTATTAAATTAAAAAAATAATAAAAGTTAATTTTGTAACAAAATTAGCTGTCAAATAGGACAAAAAATCTAAACATTAAAATGTAGCATATTTTATATTTACTTGTACTCGCATAGCAAGACGGTGTGTGTTAATGAAATGAAGGCAACAGTTGGTCCATCGTCTGCATCAGAAGGTGGTGAGGAGGCTGGTCGGTGGTGGAAGCTGTGTCTTTCTCAGCCTTCTCAGGAAGTTGTTGGGCTTTCTTATGCAGAGAGCTGGTGTTGAGGGACCAGGTGAGGTTCTCCTCCAGGTGGACGCCCAGGAATTTTGTGCTCTTGACGATCTCCACTGAAGAGCCGTCGATGCTGAGCGGAGAGAGTAAACAAAGCATTTTGGCTCTGGAGCGGCCGCTGCGTGCTACTGCCGCACCGCCATCTTGGATCTGGATCTGGATCCATCAGATGACAGGTTGGAGAACTCTGCCGAGGGAGGGAAGGGCAGGTTCCTGAAGTTCTTTCGTAGAAGTTTTGGTTGGGAGCGAAGGACTGGCGAATTGCTGCAATTTTCCCGTCGTAGAATGTGGCAAAGTCATCAGCAGTCAGAGAGGAAGGGGCAGGAGGAGTCGGTGGGTTGAGTAGTGAGGAGAAGATGTTGTGGAGTTGGCCAGGATCATGTGCAGAGGCTTCCAGCGTTTCTCCGTAGAAGGCCGTTTTGGCAGAAGTCACGTCACATGAGAATTTGGAGAGAAGAGTCTGGTAATAGA